>APFE031665737.1:60594-100731 GCA_000404065.3 Pinus taeda
ATTGCTTTGGGTTTATTTAACATTTTCTTCACTTTTTCTAAGAATTGAGTTTTGATTATTACAAAGGGCCTTAGGTGAATTTTCATTACGAACATGTAGGGATAGATTCCAAATAACTATTATTGATGAATTATAACCTATCTCAGCCATTTTTTAAAACACCTTAAGGTTCAACCCCATCATGTTACGATATCAGCATGTCTCTTTCCACATGGCATAATTTGGGGGTAGATATTACATGCACATGGATTGCCTATCTTAGGACCTATATTCTATGTTGATTTTCATGCAACATTTTTTCCCATCTTAGAATCCCTTATTTTGTCCCACCATGACTTGGAATATGGGCCACATTTAATCTTCTTCTTCATTTTATTGCCCTACCTCGAGAGGATTCCACCCATTTTATACCCTGTGATTGTTGTGGCATTTTAACCTTACTCACGCATATTCATAAGCCTTTGCTTCATTTCACCACCACTATGAAATTATGCCTATCCCATTTCTTTCTTTCACTTGGTGTTCTTACCTATCCTAGAGGTACCATTGCAATCAGTAGTCTTACTTGCTAGCCTCTCTACCTCTTTGTGATCAGGGAAGTTCTATTTCTAATTAAGATACCACTTGTTCCTCTAGGAAAGCTTCCTTTATGTCCTCCTTATGCTCGTTAAAAAATAAAATGCATCGAGTATCATTTTATCTCATTTCTAGGGTCATTAAAACTAAATAAAAAAAGGAACTATTGATCTTACTTGTCTTCTCTTTCATGCTCATTAAACTATGAAAGATACTAAAAAGAGAAAAGGGAAGTGGATTGATTTGCATGAGTTATCAGTGAAAATGTAAACGTCATTTGTGTTTCCCTTAAACATGACACCCATTTTCATCATTTTCTCATAGCTTGGTTTTATCTTTCCTAGGAGTTGCACCATAGATATGAGTTTGTCTACTCCAACAACTAGTTACTCTTCTAGTAACTATCGAGTGTGCTTCAATGACTCCTGTGATGTTGCATGATATCATGTGGTGCTCATTAGTTAATGCTTCCAAGTCACTTTTGTTTCATGTTGGCATATGTTCAAGGGAATTCTTAGGCTCAATTGGCCATCTATAGTCCTTTTAAACCTTTTTGTGTTGATCATCCCTATATTATTGGTACTTCATGACTTCATTGATTCAAATCATGTCTTAGTCCATGTTTATTGATGGGGGATACATTAAGGCCCTCGTTCATTGGAGCTTCTCCTATAAACTTGAGCTCATTATCCAGGAGCTTAATCTAGGAACTAGTAGTACCTTGAAACTTGCAAGCCTCAGTGGAAATCTTCCTCATGATCAATAGTGGGTTTACCTCATTGACTCCTTATTAGTCAGGTTTGTGATTGTTTGATGTGAGATCATTTATTCACACCTAGTGGCTTGTGCTAGGTATGTTGGAGTTCATTTTCATCCTTGGTGGGTCCCCTTGCAATTGTTAACATTACACTTCAATGATCGATAATCAGGTAGTTTCTACCATATCAACACCTATGCATCTATTCACATGTTGTATATTTTTACCATTAGGGTTATGTAAAAGATATTAAGTTTGGGAAATTTCAATCTTATATGGAACCCTTCACAAGCTACATTTGATTTATGTATCATTTTATGAACTTTGAGGACTAATCCGGGAAAACTAATCTTCTATGTATCCATAGTCCTATTTATGTATATTGTGACATAGACCCACATTATATTTGTTGGTGCCTATGATATTTTTTCTTTTGCTAGAAATCTTGAGCAAAATTTTTCCCTTTAATTTACTTTTACTAAATCACACACTTGTTAGCATCTTAACATATAGCATGTGCATGTAAATGATAAAGATATAAAGATATAAACACATATGCATCATATATTAAAAGAAAACCTTCATATAAAAACCACAAAAACCATCATCACACATGAGACACGGGATATCTTATCGAAAAAAACCACCCTCACTATTGTTGTGCTGCTTTGGATCTTCTATTAAGAAAAATGATGTATTTTACATAGATGACTAAGTCCCATCAGTCTAGAGACTCAACCTCACTAAAATTAGCTAACTCCAAACATCCAGGAGACTCGATTCTCTTGATCATATCATAAGATTATGTCCTCACATGGATCTATGTACTACCATCCACTAAAGGACACTACGATCAACGATCCTCACCCAACTCTGATTCGATTGAGAAAAATTTCCTTTCATTGAAACTTCACAATAAATGCCCCACACCCATGAATTCACTGCTCCTCTACTCTATGCATACCTCATTTCATGTATTTTCAAACTCGATTCCAAAATCTCTCCTCAACTCTGATTCATCTCTAAAACATACTCTCAGTAGAAAGACCCTTTGCAAATCAACATAAAAAATAACACCAATAGGATGCTCTCTACACAAGAAAATAGTGCATCCAACACAATCATGAAATCTACAACAAGATGATCACTCAGCATCATAAACTCTTCCCCATATCTCCACACAAACTCTGCTCTATAAACAAATAACTTTGTTACAACAATCTACTCAATTTTGCAACAGCTTCAGATCTTCTCATTCCACCAAAAACTAGCATCTCTATCCACCTCTCTATTTTCAATCCTTCTCTGTTACCTATGTATAAGAACATACATTAGTAAATCAGCCTCTATGTGCACATGTACTATGGAATCTTGACCTCCTTTGTCTGCACTTGCCTCTACTCACCCAACAATCAATAACCTCACCTTAGAATGATGGATCTTCTCCCATACATAAGAAAATTTCTCCACCATATCCAATACTCATATCATAAACGTATTTAGAGTCTAAAAACATATATGAGTTATAGGTTCAGTCAACGCAAACTTTCTAACCATTCTCATGGGCTATTACCATTGTTTCAACCTATGGAAAACATCTTATGCACAAGGAATGTGGGAAAAAAAATTCTAGACAGGGTAACGTTTCTTCTACCTTCGGGAAAAGTGTTCATATAAGGACTAATGCTTCCTTAATGAAGGTAACAAGAGTTATAACACATCCCATGTTGTGTTGGACTATGTTACCAAAGTTTTACCCCCAAAACTAAGTCAACACTAGTCCAAAACTTCCACAATCATCCTCTTGGTGCATGTAACTACCCCTAAACCAGAATAATGATAACACCATCTAATTAAGCTCATATGAAGGCACCAATTCATCATGTAAATGTATCCAACCCTTTCAAACTAATCACCATGTTAGGGTCTCTAAATGAGTTTATATGGTGCCAACAACTCACCTCTAATAGTTTCTTGTGTGTAACTAGACTCTGTTGATGTTAGTAATTTAGCTAAAAACCCACACCCATGAGGGAAAACACATAGATTACCTTCATCATACATGTTGTTAGCACCTAAATCTACCTTAGGCTGAAGGAAGGCAAAATTCAGGGTAACCACAAACCACGCTCAGTCTAGTAGCTAGCCCTACTAGAACAAGAGAGGGCTCTCTCTGAGTCATGCTTAGTGAATAAATAAATGATATGGTTTGAGGTGACTTACAGTGAATATTGATTTTAGGCTAGGTAAATAAATATGGAAACAAGAGGAAAATTTTGATAAATGACTGAGTTTCTGGGATGTATGGGACGAACGAACCAGCAATGAGCAGAGAATTTAACACAAAGACACAGATTACTTCGTGAGGCAAGACAGGCGGAAAGTATAGCAATTAAATTTGAAATAAAGCGGGATGGAAAGATTGTTTAGGAGGGTGAAAAGGGCATAAACACATGAATCCTTTTCAACAGAAGAAGAACACATAAACGTGAAACTTTCCCACAGGCAGAGCAATAAACATGAATTCTACCTTATCTTACTTAGAAAATTTCACTGGAAATGAATATGAATGTACTATGAAACATAACGAAATACATATGAAACATAAGGAGAACACATTTGCTACACTCACACCACATGAATCTCATGAACCAGAGCCACTGCCTTTCATTAATTCTCTGTCAAAATATACAATGAAGAACTGTGTTTCTCTCCCACAGTCTCCCAGAAATTACAACCAACCCTTTGCAAATGGTTTGCATACAATAAATAGACTATTCCATTGGGAAATAGAACAAACCACAGTTGGGGATTTTCTCAAATGATTACAAACTAGAAATGGAAAGCCAACCATTAGTTACAGGTGCAGCGTTACAAAAATGACCAGCTGTTTGGGTGGCTGCTCACCTTCCTCTGCCACTTCGATAGGAGGCAACCTTTAGTGAAAATAATTTAAACTTTGCCTTAGGTTCCGAAAAAAGTGTAGTGTAAATGAGCGGGAACACTTGGAGAAAGTCGCGAATCGAAATTTCGCGGAGCATAAGTGATTTTGGCCTTTTGATCTATATGCGCCGCGCCACTTTGGAGGTGGTTTTGAGGTACTTTCTAAAGTCCAAATTGTGCCCAATTGTGCTTGTTAGAAATCCCTACCTATCTACTTTCCAACCCAAGTGGAATTTCTGAATTTGGTACTCATTTGCCCCTCTAAAAGTTCAATCTCCCAAGACTACTTCAGGTGTGTCAAAATAGGGGCACAGAGGTCATTTTTTGAGTGTTTTTGACCTCCCGGGGACTCAAAACTTGCCCAAAATTCTTGGCCATGCACCAGTAGTCATGAGTTTTCATGATGAATTCAAAAATGCAAACCATTCTTGATTTGGAGCTACCAATCCTAAGCGCCGCATAGGGAGAAAAACCCTGTTTTGTGCACAAAAACTTGTCAAATGACCACAAATTCCCCAAAAATTCTCCAACATTTCTTGGCCATGTACCATCAGTCATGATGTTTCATGCTGAATCGAAAAATGGAAACCATTCTTGAGTTGGACCTCCCAATCCTAAGCGTCGCACCTAAAGCTATATGCGTCGCGCCGTTTTGCAGGACCCTTTTGGAGGCCTTCTCGGTGTCCCAATGGGGTGCAGGATAGCGCTTTGGAAAGGCCTTTGAGTATAATTTCCAACCCAACCAAAATGTTTCCATTTGGAGTTCATTTTCCCTATCAAAAATCAAATCTCCCAAGACTAGTCAAAATGTGCCAAATGAGGCTGCCTCAAGGCAGAGTGTTGTTGCAGTCAATGTTTGAAGGTGTTCCTCAACTCCAAATTGAGGTCAGGATATCTCATTGGAAATATATTTGTGTCTATTTATCAGTTTAATCATTAAAAAAGTCATGTGGCTAACCAAGATATGAGAAAAATTGATTTTCCCAAGGTCACTTTAGAGGTGCATCAATTCTCCTGAGGTAATTGTATTTTTGACATTTCTCTAAAACCATGAAACCTGTGTAACAAGTGAAGGAGGTTTTTCTTCCTTGGCCTATTGTGGACAAAAACCTCTCTCAGTTTTCCAAAATGCATCTTTTCTTGCTCAGAAACATCATTTGAGTGAATTATTGAAGCACTTTGAGAACAAGAATTTGCAAACCCTAGACCTAATGAATGAAATGACTCTTGTCCATTAAAAGATAAAACATTGATTTTCATGTAATTTAATAAACATCGATGAAAATACCTAAGCTAGCAGGTACAAGACATGAGGGGAATGAATTGACAAGGCCCTTCCGTTAGATTATGGCATGCCTCTAGCGGAATGCAACTGAGTGAATGGAGTGAGACACCTAAAAATGATATGTAGAAAGAGTTTTAATCTCTGATGGAGGACTGAAAAGACCGACTCTAACATTGGCTCCAATGGGGGATGGTAGCTCCTTGGAGATACCAAGAACTACAGATCTTTGGGATAGCAGAAAGTGCCTTCGTCCATTCGTCTATGGAGTCAAAACACGGAAACTGACATTATGCAGATGGATTCTGACTGAAGACTCAATTTGAAAACCATAACAAAACTAGACATGGCCAAATCCTAACTAACAAACTAGAAAGATGCTCATATTTGAGCTTATTCAGCAAACCTACCCTAATTACTCTTTCCACCACCCGGTCAAGTGAGATGGAACATCCAATGCAACCAGGTAAGCATTATGGATGATATTTGATTTCTTCCCAAATGCTTTCTAATGTGCAGGAAAAGGGAAGAATCGAAAGGCAACTCCTATGGAAACTTGGAATCAAGTTCACTACTGACAAACTTGCAAAGCATGAATTGGATGGATGACTTCAAGAATACTGCAAAAGGATCTTCATAAGAATCGCCATTGATTTCCATTAACACATTACTACTCTGGTCCAAGTACTCTTCATAGTTGGATATTAAACTTTTCCTCACATCTACATTGTCTTTCTCTGATGATTGTAGCAAGCAGTCAAAAGGATCCTGAATTTCGTGAAGAACCAAACTCTGTTGTTGATTCCAAACAGAACCAAAGCCTCCTTTATCAATCTCCTCATATGACTGCAAACTTTGGTATGGGCTATGAAATGAACAACATGTTAAACAAGATAATGAAGGTGATCTTTGAAACAGATTATTATCAACAATCTCTTTCGTCACAAAGTTAGCTGATGAAGAAGAATTTTTACAGAAAACCAAATCTAACGCATGAGCAAAAGGGTCATCAAAAACTTGAGGAGACTACTGCAATGTATCTATTGAAACTGTATGACATCATATTGGTTGTTCATCTTTTTCTTTAGAGATATTATGAAGATTCTGCCTTATAAACTGAAATGCTTCATAACAAAGGGGTACAGAATCCTCTTGCATCATTAAATCATGTATTTCGGCTACCTCACCTTCATCTGTAATCTAACCTTGAATTGTGTTTGGTGGCTGCAAATATGGTTCTGTATCTAAAATGATTCAATCAATCATTTCGGGGGAAGATTTCTTATTAATGACCTACTCAAAAATTTCTCCATTTGTCTCATCCTCAACATTAAAACTGAGAGATTGTTGATTTCCTACAAGCTTTTCATTTTAAGATTTACTATGCAATTTACCCCACAAAAACTGAAATGATTCAAAACAGAAAGGTAAGGAATCTTCTTGTATCGTTTGATCATATATGCCAGCTTCTATGTCTTCATGTGCAACCTGACTATTAATGGAATTTGGGGGCTGGAACTCTGAATATAAGAAGTCTAGAACAAATTTTTCATCGCCCTCAAGAGGATTCCAATCAAGTCTTGTCGACAGCCGATGTCTGACTGCATGGAAATTATCTCTGATGAACTGACATGAATCAAAGCAAAAAGGCAAATATCCTTCACGTACTTCAAAATCTGCTACACTTTCCTCATCGTTTCCATAGCTGATATGCATCGGTTGATCACTGTACTCGAGCTGCTATGAGAAAACTTCCTCATCCCACAAACTAACCGTTGATTTATCTGTAAGATTAGCTTATGTTTGGAGAGCATAATCATCATCATCGTACTGATCAAACTGAGGAAAATCGTCAGTATAAAAAATGTCGTGAAGCATACATGTCATATCAACAGGTCTTTCTTCTCCAATATGATCTACAAAACAGTCCTTATGACTATTGAGATAAGAAAAAAAATGTTTTGGATCAACCACTTGTTCATGAACATCATTTTCATCTTTGGGAGCCATTTTCCTCACCACCTCTTCTACTGCACTCACCAAAATGTCAAGCTTTTCCTTTGAAGGTGTAGTTTTCTCTGGATCCACATTTTTCATCTCTTCTTCTTTCAACCTTGCCCTTCTAATCAGCAAATGAGCCTCTACATTTACTGCATTTTTTTGCAACTCTTCAAGTGTTGTGACATTCTTTTCTCTCAGCTGAAAATCCATTTCCGGATCAAAGGCACCCGGGTAGTGCAAGAGAGAAGATCTAGGAGGGGATCTTATATCAACCAGCATTGAATAATAAACTTGATTAAATCTGGCTGAAAAATGTTGTACTGTCTCCCTTGGCAGTCTTTTTAGCTGATTATACTCTTCTACGATAAGGAAAAGGTTCTGTTTGATCCTCCACCTGTCAAGAAAAACTCTGATGAACTACTATAAATCTGTGATGCTCGCATCAAGTAGGGCTTTGAACCAACTCCTGACTTTTCCTTGCAAAGAAAGAGAAAAAAGTCTTATACTAACATCTTCTTCATCAATTTCAAAAAGGTCTAGAAAAGTCTCAACATTCTACACATGTTGCTCAACATTGAGATTCTTACATTCATCGTCAAATCTTGGCAAGTATAGATCATAGTTTTTGGGGAAAGCATGAAGGACGGAAGGTAAAACAAGAGGTTTATACCCATCTGGGATTACAACAGCTATAGGAATATATACAAGAGTTATGGGATCAATTTTGTTTTCTTTAGGCTCATCACTTTGTAGAGAATCATCATAAGATGTAGGAAAAGTAAGGAGGCTAGGATCAAAGGGAAAATTAGTATTTACTCTTTTTGAATGGATCGATTGAATATTTTGATCACCTTTATCATACAACAAGTTCTGAAAAACTTTCAGGAAAACTTCAAGAATAGCAAAGAAGTAATTCACAAGAAAGCAGAGTAGGTCCTGAATAGCATTCCACTTTGGATACCCGAACTTTTTGTAAGATCCTTCCATTTTCACAGAGAAAGAGTTAGTCCTCGAGTGGAGTCACCATGAAGCACCGATTGTTGGGTTCTTCAGTGAATGGAGTCACCAGGTGAATGATTTCAGCCGTCTTTTGTCTAATCGTTGTCCACCATCAACCATCATATCTGAACTTGAGATATGTCCTGGGGCAAGACAATCTACAAGCAAACCATTTTTTGTCCCCAGTGGAGTCACCACTATGTTAGCACCTAAATCTGCCTTAGGTTGAAGGAAGGCAAAATTCAGGGTAACCACAAACCACACTCAGTCCGGCAGCTAGCCCTACCAGAACAGGAGAGGGCTCTCTCCGAGTCACGCTCAGTGAATAAATAAACGATATGGTTTGAGGTGACTTACAGTGAATATTGATTTTAGGCTAGGTAAATAAATATGGAAACAAGAGGAAAATTTTGATAAATGACTGAGTTTCTAGGATGTATGGGACCAAAAAACCAACAATGAGTAGAGAATTTAACACAAAGGCATAGATTACTTCATGAGGCAAGACAAGCGGAAAGTATAGAAATTAAATTTGAAATAAAGTGGAATGGAAAGATTGTTTAGGAGGGTGAAAAGGGCATAAACACATGAATCCTTTTCAACAGAAGAAGAACACATAAACATGAAACTTTCCCACAGGCAGAGCAATAAACATGAATTCTACCTTATCTTACTTAGAAAATTTCACTGGAAATGAATATGTATGTACTGTGAAACATAACGAAATAAATATGAAACATAAGGAGAACACATTTGCTACACTCACACCACATGAATCTCATGAACCAGAGCCATTGCCTTTCATTAATTCTCTGTCAAAATATACAATGAAGAACTGAGTTTCTCTCCCACAGTCTCCCAAAAATTACAACCAACCCTTTGCAAATGGTTTGCATACAATAAATAGAATATTCCATTGGGAAATAGAATGACCCATAGTTGGCGAGTTTCTCAAATGATTACAAATTGGAAATGGAAAGCCAACCATTATTTACAGGTGCAACGTTACAAAAATGACCAGCTGTTTGGGTGACTGCTCGCCTTTCTTTTCCACTTGGATAGGAGCCAACCTTTGGTGAAAATACTTTAAAATTTGCCTTAGGTGCCAAAAAAATTATAGTGTAAATGAGCAAGCCCAATTGGATAAAGTCACGAATCGAAATTTCGCGGAGCAAAAATGATTTTGGCCTTTTGGTCTATATGCGTCGCGCCCAAATCTATATGTGTTGCGCCACTTTGGAGGGGATTTTGAGGTACTTTATGAAGTCAAAATTGTGCCCAAGTGTGTTTGTTAGAAATCCATACCTATCTTCTTTCCAACCCAAGTGGAATTTCTGAAGTTGCTGCTCATTTGCCCCTCCAAAACTTCAATCTCCCAAGACTGCTTCCTATGTGTCAAAATAGGGGCAAAGAGGTCATTTTTTGAGTGTTTTTGACCTCCTAGGGACTCAAAACTTGCCCAAAATTCTTGGCCATGCACCAGTAGTCATTATTTTTCATGCTGAATCCAGAAATGCAAACCATTCTTGATTTGGAGCTACCAATCCTAATCGTCGCGCCAGTGGCACAGCGCACAGGGAGAAAAACCCTGTTTTGTGCACAAAAACTTATCAAATGACCAAAAATGCCCCAAAAATGCTCCAAATTTCTTAGCCATGTACTATCAGTCATGATTTTTCATGTTGAATCCAAAAATGCAAACCATTCTTGATTTGGACCTCCCAATCCTAAGCGTCGCGCCCAAAGCTATATGCGCCGCGCCTTTTTACAGGACCCTTTTGGAGGCCTTATTGGTGTCCAAATTGGATATAGGATAGCTCGTTGGAAAGGTATTTGAGTCTAATTGCCAAACCAACTAGAATGTTTCAATTTGGAGTTTATTTTCCCTATCAAAAAGAAATTCTCCCAAGACTGGTCAAATGTGCCAAATGAGGCTACTTCAAGGTAGAGTGTTGTTGCAGTCAACTTTTGAAGGTGTTCTGCAACTCCAAATTGCGCTCATGATAGCGCATTGGAAATATCCTTGTGTCTAGTTAGCATTTGACTCATCATGCAAGTCATTTGGCTAACCAAGATAGGAGAAAAATTGATTTTCCCAAGGTCCCTTTAGAGGTGCATCAATTCTCCCGAGGCAATTGTATTTTTGACATTTCTCTAAAACCATGACACCTGTGTAAAAAGTGAAGGAGTTTTTCTTCCTTGGCCTATTGTGGACAAAAACCTCACTCAGTTTTCCAAAATTCATCTTTTCTCGCTCAGAAACATCATTTGAGTGAATTATTAAACCTTCCTCTGGCCTGCAAGTATTATTGAAGCACTTTGAGAACAACAATTTGCAAACCCTAGCCTAATGACTGAAATGATTTTTGTCCATTAAAATATCAAACATTGACTGTCATGTAATTTAATAAACATTTATGAAAATACCTAAGCTGACAGGTACAAGACATGAGGGGAATGAACTGACAAGAACCTTCCGTCAGATTATGGCATGCCTCTAACGGAATGCAGCTGAGTGAATGGAGCAAGACACCTAAAAATGAGATGCAGAAATAGTTTTTATCTCTGACGAAGGACTAACAAGACCGAATCTAACACATGTTCCTGTGTAATAACACTACTAGGAAAATAAATTTAATGCTTAGAACTTGACTAAAATTTCAGTTGAAAATGACCATTTTGGAGAGCACAATGTCACAACTTACCTGGTGTAGACATCATGAGAAATTATTTCCTATAGATATTGTAATTGGTAAATTTCTCCTTTCCTCATCTTTCTCGCTATGCCAAGGTAAAATTAATTTTGGGGGAGGTGGTTTTCATTCTCATTTATAACATTGATTTGGGTTTATTTAACATTCTCTTCACTTTTTCTAAGAATTGAGTTTTGATTATTACAAAGGGCCTTAGGTGAATTTTCATTACGAACATGTAGGGATAGATTCCAAATAACTATTATTGATGAATTATAACCTATCTCAGCCATTTTTTAAAACACCTTAAGGTTCAACCCCATCATGTTATGATATCAGCATGTCTCTTTCCACATGACATAATTTGGGGGTAGAGATTACGTGCACATGGATTGCCTATCTTAGCACCTATATTCCATGTTTATTTTCATGCAACATTTATCTTTTCCCATCTTAGAATCCCTTATTTTGTCCCACCATGACTTAGAATATGGGCCACATTTAATCTTCTTCTTCATTTTATTGCCCTACCTCGAGAGGATTCCACCCATTTTATACCTTGTGATTGTTGTGGAATTTTAACCTTACTTACGCATGTTCATAAGCCTTTGCTTCATTTCACCACCACTATGACATTATGCCTATCCCATTTCTTTCTTTCACTTGGTGTTCTTACCTATCCTAGAGGTACCATTGCAATCAGTAGTCTTTCTTGCTAGCCTCTCTACCTCTTTGTGATTAGGGAAGTTCTATTTCTAATTAAGATACCACTTGATCCTTTGGCCAAGCTTCCTTTATGTCCTCCTTATGCTCGTTAAAAAAGAAAATGCATCGAGTATCATTTTATCTCATTTCTAGGGTCATTAAAACTAAATAAAAAAGGAACCATTGAGCTTACTTGTCTTCTCTTTCATGCTCATTAAACAATGAAAGATACTAAAAAGAGAAAAGGGAAGCAGATTGATTTACATGAGTTATCAGTGAAAATGTAAACGTCATTTGTGTTGCCCTTAAACATGACACCCATTTTCATCATTTTCTCATAGCTTGGTTTTATCTTTCCTAGGAGTTGCACCATAGATATGAGTTTGTCTACTCCTCCAACTAGGTACTCTTCTAGTAACTATGGAGTGTGCTTCAAGGACTCCTGTGATGTTGCATGATATCATGTGGTTCTCATTAGTTAATGCTTCCAAGTCACTTTTGTTTCATGTTGGAATATGTTCAAGGGAATTCTTAGCCTCAATTGGGCATCTATAGTCCTTTTAAACCTTTTTGTGTTGATCATCCCTATATTATTTTTACTTCATGACTTCATTGATTCAAGTCATGTTTTAGTCCATGTTTATTTATGGGGGATATATTAAGGCCCTCATTCAATGGAGCTTCTCCTATAAACTTGATCTCATTATCCAGGAGATTCATCTAGGAACTAGTAGTACCTTGCAACTTGCAAGCCTCAGTGGAAATCTTCCTCATGATCAATAGTGGGTTTACCTCATTGAATCCTTATTAGTCGATTTTGTGATTGTTTGATGTGAGCTCATTTATTCACACCTAGTGGATTGTGCTAGGTATGTTGGAGTTCATTTTCATCCTTGGTGGGTCCCCTTGCAATTGTTAACATTACACTTCAATGATAGGTAATGAGGTAGTTTCTACCATATCAACATCTATGCATCTATTCACATGTTGTATATTTTTACCATTAGGGTTATGTAGAAGATATTAAGTTTGGGAAATTTTACTCTTATATGGAACCCTTCACAAGCTACATTTGAGTTATGTATCATTTTATGAACTTTGAGGACTAATTCAGGGAAACTAATCTTCTATGTATCCATAGTCCTAGTTATGTATATTGTGACATAGACCCACATTATATTTGTTGGTGGCTATGATATTTTTTCTTTTGCTAGAAATCTTGAGCAAAAGTTTTCCCTTTAATTTACTTTTACTAAATCACACACTTGTTATCAGCTTAACATATAGCATGTGCATGTAAATGATAAAGATATAAAGATATAAACACATATGCATCATATATTAAAAGAAAACCTTCATATAAAAACCACAAAAACCATCATCACACATGAGACACGGGATATCTGATGGAAGAAAAACCGCCCTCACTAATGTTGTGCTGCTTTGGATCTTCTATTAAGAAAAATGATGTATTTTACATAGATGACTAAGTCCCATGAGTCTGGAGACTCAATCTCACTAAAATTAGCTAACTCCAAACATCCAGGAGACTCAATTCTCCTGATCATATCAGAAGATTATGTCCTCACATGGATCTATGTACTACCATCCACTAAAGGCCACTACGATCAATGATCCTCACCCAACTCTGATTGGATTAAGAAAATTTTCCTTTCATTGAAACTTCACAATAAATGCCCCGCACCCATGAATTCACTGCTCCTCTACTCTATGCATACCTCATTTCATGTTTTTTTCAGACTAGATTCCAGAATCTCTGCTCAACTCTGATTCATCTCTAAAACATACTCTCAATAGAGAGACCCTTTGCAAATCAACATAAAAAATAACACCAATAGGATGCTCTCTACACAAGAAAATAGTGCATCCAACACAATCATGAAATCTACAACAAGATGATCACTCAACATCATAAACTCTTCCCCATATCTCCACACAAACTTTGCTCTATAAACTAATAACTTTGTTACAAAAATCTACTCAGTTTTGCAACAACTTCAGATCTTCTCATCCCACCAAAAACTGGCATCTCTATCTACCTCTCTATTTTCAATCCTTCTCTGTTACTTATGTATAAGAACATGCATTAGTAAATCATCCTCTATGTGCACATGTACTAAGGAAGCTTGGCCTCCTTTGTCTGCACTTGCCTCTACTCACCCAACACTCAATAACCTCACCTTAGAATGATGGATCTTCTCTCTTACTTAAGAAAATTTCTCCACCATCTCCAATACTCATATCATAAACATATTCAGACTCTAAAAACATATATGAGTTATAGTTTCAGTCACCGCAAACTTTCTAACCATTCTCATGGGATATTACCATTGTTTCAACCTATGGAAAACATCTTATGCACAAGGAATGTGGGAAAAAAAAATTCTAGACAGGGTAAAGTTCCTTCTACCTTCGAGAAAAGTGCTCATATAAGGACTAATTCTTCCTTAATGAAGGTAACAAGAGTTATAACACATCCCATGTTGTGTTGGACTATGTTACCAAAGTCTGACCCCCAAAATCGAGTCAACACTAGTCCAAAACTTCCACAATCATCCTCTTGGTGCATGTAATTACCCCTAAACCATAATAATGATAACGCCATCTGATTAAGCTCATATGAAGGCACCAAATCATCATGTAAATGGATCCAACCCTTTCTAACTGATCACCATGTTAGGGTCTCTAAAGGCGTTTATATGTTTCCAACAACTCACCTCTAATAGTTTCAGAAGTTACGACATCTATGCAAACCTATAACCCATCTCCATCATCATCATAAGGCCATCATCTAACCATCATGTGTGTGACATCATAAGGTTGACATCAAATCCAACATGACCAACCCAATTTCATCACAACTAGATGCAACTAATCAAACATATGCATGACTGGACACCTACAGGAAATGCTACAAGGTTGACATCAATGCTAACATAAACTGGCTACAACTACACAAGCCATTAATTCAATAGGGTTTTCACATGGATCCACTATGTAATCCTCATGGCAATGTCCTCGCATTTTATTTCATGGAGCTGCAATGTATATTTCTTCGCCATGTTCATTTTATCTTTATGACCAAACATGGGTGTGCTCGACTTGGGGATTATATTAGCATTGTCTAGACTTCAAAATTGAGTCCTTATGATTTAACTCTTCAATCATAGATCCTTCCTTCCATTTTGAGCTTTATATTTTCTTAATGCATTTCAACCATCAGTTTTTACTCTAACCTCATGCATTAGGGGGCATCTACTATATCATATTTTACCCACAATGAGTCAGTAAGAAATATCTTTGACTTTTTGACCCTTATGAATAGCCTTTCCTCTTGGTTTTTACTTTGTTTACAATAGAGAAACTAGACTTACACTAAAATATTATGTCCAAACTCTATTTCATAGTCTATAACCCGAGTCACTCAATGTAGATTTCCTTTTTACAACCCACATATTTTCTAAAACTTCTAGATTTTTCCATTCCATAGGAGATGAACTCAACCTAGATTTTCATAAGTTGGATGGGGTTAAATTATTGTAGAAGTTTCCTAACTTCTTGATCCCCTATATGTCTAGATACATAATGTTAAACAATAAAAAGGCCTATATAATATGATCAAGTCAAGAGGAGAATATTTAGTTGGAATTTGTGAGAGAGTCTTGCCATATTGTTTAGGTGCTTAGAGATTATATCTAGGGAGGGCCTAGGACTTTAAATTGAGGAAGAGGACTCACATGCTAAAGGTATATTATTGTATTCCTTTTTCTCATTAATGAAATTCTATGAATTCCCTTCCTTGTTGTTTTTATCATGTTGATGATTATATATTTTTCATGCTAATATTCCCTCTATGGAAAGGAAAATTGGTTTGTTTGGTTGTGCTTGAGTAGAGGAGTTTTGGATCAAACTTGTTATGAGTGAGATATTTAGAAACAATAAGGTTCTATAATCAAGGTTTCAGATCCAACAATCATTGATGTCTTGTGAGGGTTTAGGTATGCTTTCTTGAGCTATTTGGTTGAAAGGTTTGGCATGAGTGTGATTTACATCTAGGGAATTTCACTAATTTCTTCACAGACATTGTTTGGTGGGTTTTAGGAAGAAACCATGGAGCAATAGATCATTGTACCAATTCATGTTGGTTACAACACTCAAGCATATTTCTTGAACCACCTTGGAATAGATAAAAACATCTACAAAATCTTGAAACCACTGTATGAAAAAATACATTCTCAAGTTCTCGTAAGAATTAAAACTCATAATGGGAAGTAGGCTTTTCTCGGAGCAATATTTTAGAGTAAGAAGGAACTTATGGTTTCATGCTTTTTTGATTGGTTCTTTAGGCTTTAGGAGATTGAACTAGTTCGAATTCATCAGTTGGAACTTCCTCATTAAAATCTACTATTTGTATTGAGGAGGTGAATACCATGAGAATCTAATGAAGAAATAGAATATGTAGGGTAAGTACCAATCCAACAACTTGTGCTAGTTGAGCTATCTTATGATTATTCAAGTTAGGAATTGGTTGTATAGGAATTTGAGGCAAATTAGGTGTTGAGTGGATGGTCATTGGTGGAGAAGAAAGAAGTGGCATATGTGGTTGAAGTAAGGCCTTTTTAGGGCCTTTAGAGGATGGATTCTTCCATCTTTTCCACCAAATTTGTTATGGACAAAGATGAATTCATGGTTGAGTAAGAAAACACCATTGTAGTGAAGAGTACTACATTTAATGGTTAAGACAACATAGATTACAAAAGTGTCATTGACATAGGACCATACCTTGAGGTTTAGATTTCCATGGAAATTTTTGGGAGACAAATCATAATCGCATTGTTCATCAGCCTCATATTATACAAATTTAAATCCAAGAAGATATGAACATTTGAATTGTGGCATGGTCCTCACTATATATTGCATAAGCCTCAATGTGATTCAATGAAAAATCTTTAAATGTGTTATGTCCCCTGCTCTTTGGACAAAATATTAAGTTTGTTCCTTCCTTATTCTTGCTCATTTGAAAGGTGTCCAACTAAGAAATCAATAAGTTAAGTATATCATTTTTGAAATCTTATAAAATGTTCCCAAATTCTCTTTCTAATGACTCCATCCCAATAGGTCTCTGAGTCCTCTTTCATTCTTTGATGTTCCTTGGAAATATCTTCAACATAGTTTGATAATATCAACATATGACTATTGTGGTACATGTCCTCCACTAAATATATTTAGGAGTTAAATACAATCATCACAAATGCCAAATGACAACAATATATGTAGTGTATCTAGAGCCAAATATCCTTATCCTTCCGATTGCAGATTATAGTTGAATCATTCAACATAATAATATATAAATTTTTCTTCATTCTATGTCATTTTAAGACCTCCTCTCTTTGTTCCTTGTCCTTGTAATAATATTCATACTTCAATAGGAACTTTTTCTTAATTTGTGCCCATGTTGATAATATGCCTTCCAAGGCCCATGAACTGGTGTAAAGCAACATTCTTGAGTGAAGGCAAAAAATTTAGTTTTTTCAAATATGATACATATTCATAGTATCTACAAATGATATCAAACTAATAGAGGAAGGTGTATGGATATTATATGGATAATCAACAAAAAACAGAAAAGATTGAGTGTGAAATGTTATCCATTTCAGCTTCCTCGTATTACTCCCAAATAAGAAATCAATAGGTGGATGTATCTTAGGTAACAGGGACTTATGTGCCATTTTTCCATAGAAAATATATTTTTCCTATAAAGGTTATCATAGAGATTAAGGAAATAATAATTCTATAGAATCAAGGTACTATTTTTGCTACTTTTGAAGGAACAAGACCTATATTGAAGTAGGGGATGAGTTTGGCATAGCCTCATGATCCTAAGTGGAAGATTCAAGCTTCATTTTGGTAAGAGAGATAGATGTATGAGTTAATAAGTTAGGGTGACTCTACCTTTTCTCCTCTTATGATTTTCTTTCATTCGTAGTCTTGTGGGGATTTTTAGTGGAGCTAAAAATCTATCTTCCTAGTCTCAAATCTTGTACATGGTATATTAAATAGGCGTCCTTTTTAAAACAAGTTGACTTAAATAAAAAATTTAATACAACATTTTACACAAAGATTCTTAAGATAAAAATACTAACTGAACGAAATTAGGAAACAATCAATTATTGTATTATTGACAATTCCCTGGCAACAGTGTAAAGATTAATGGGTATTTCAATTACCTCCTAATTACTTAGTAGATAACTAAGAAGTTGTACATTTAATTATCAATGTAGTTTTCATATGGAACTTGCCAACTGTTATGCACCATATATGCTAATATAATATTCTTACTTCCAATCATGTTGTAGTGCCAATTAACTATGATAGAGTTGGATATTTTAATGTTCTTTCAGAAGTAACCAAATCACACTTTGCATGAATCGAAAGGCTTACACTTGTAAGAATTGAATAATCAGACTTCACTCTTATGGTAAGTTAAATGACTCTTTGTTAGAAAGTAATCACATGGAAAAGAAATAAATATTTTACTAGAAAAGTAAACACATGTGGGAAATAAATCACTCTCCTAGAAATTAAACACACTGACAAGAAAATAGATGGGTGACTTGATCAAGTTGATTGTTTTTTCATAAAATATAAAAATAAAATGCATCATGAATTGATAAAACACTCCAACACAAGATATCTACTCAAAAATATGAAACAAGATTTTATAGATTCTAGAAAATAGAGAAAATTAATTGACTCACACAAAATTAGAAGATAGACTAAATACATAGTAGGTTGGAGAAAAATAGAGTAAATACTAGTTAGCTATAACAAAAGAGAGTAAATACTTAATGACTTGTAGTAGCATGAAAATTTAAGAAATAGGGTAAGTACCCATATTAAGTGAACTTGTAATTGAAATTATAAACTATCCTAACTAAAATACATGCAGTACCTAACTAAGGAGAGGGACCAACCTCCTTAGGTGAGGAACAAATTAAACTTGCAGTAGCTCACTTATATTATCAACACATTGCATGCACAAGAAATAAAATAGGACTAACAAGATTTTAATTTAATTGGAATCAATTCTACAACAATATTTCTTGTTTTCCATCCACTTCTTCTCCTAGTTCAAGTAGAGTGGGGTATTTATACAGTACTCAAGTTTCAAATTGATCATAAACTCAAGAGACAACCATGAGAAAATTTGATTCTTGATATTTTCTCCTTTGTTACAATAGTATAACCAAAATATGGAAAACTCTAATATTTGTTGATTCACTTAGCCAATTCAATAGACAAGAGATTGGTCTAAATTTGTTGTGGTTATGCTCTCCATGTTATCCATGTTGTTTGGATGAATAACTATACTTTGTTTTTTCATCTATTGGGAAGGTAATGGTGGTAGGCTATGTGACCAATAGTTGACTATGCTTTTGTTGCTACATTTTTCCACAAGGTTGTAGTAGGTAAGGAGTTCTAGTGGCTTTTTTTTGATACGTTGAGATCTAGCAATATTGGTAGTCATCCATGTTGTAGCATTAATGATCCACTGTGGTGTAGCATTATTACTTTTCCAATTTGCAACATCAATGCTCCACATGTTGCAACAGCTATGGGGCGATGTAGAAATGAAAATGTGTTGCAACAACAACACATCGACAGTGTTGCGGCAACATCATGATGGAGGTGTTGTAGTAATACAATATGGGGTGTTATGGCAACATAAAAGGTGTTGCAGAAATTGGACTTCGATACATCCTCAATTGTTGCCTCAAAGGGTATTTGTATGAGTCTATCTAAAATATTCCTCATTTATTCTGATTAGCTCGAATAAAATGGTTTATAATATGGTATGGGGATGGAAAAAATTATGAAAATGGTGGTGAATGGGTGTTAATAGGACGCCGCTTTGGGCACCCATCATAAACCAATCTATTTTCATGAACCATTCTTATAGCAACATCTTTCATATCATAGTTCCTTCAAAGCATAAACATGTCCCTTCAGTTTTACTTAATGTACTTTATTTTTGTCGCATGGATATGAATGCATTACACCCTTCCTATATTAGTTTCCAATTTCATGTACACTCTCCTATAAAATTGTATATTTCCCTACAAAAACTCTTATAATAGCATAGTTCCTATAACATTGTTTCTATACTTTCTTTATTTCATTTGTAAACATTGGTAGGCATCAAGAGTAGTGTGTTAGTCCATGTTTCACTTTATGTTTTCTCCATGAGGCATTTATGCTTTGTTATTATTTAGTTCAAATTTTTCCATACATTAAGTGTTAGTAGGATGTATTTCTATTTGTTGCAACTAGATTTACAACATGGGTACTCATTTATTTTGGCAAAGTATCCCATATCATCTCATAGAGATTTGCATCCTTACGATATGCTTATTACATATATGTGCCTTTGGTTTTCACTAATAGGAAATCATGGATCAACCATTCAAGCACTTGTCCCCTTGAATTTCCTTTGGATGATCTTACCTTTAGTTGTTTTACATCCTTTTAGGAACATAGATTTCTAATTTTTATGACTAGTTAACTATCACTTTCCCTTATTGAGTAATTCAAGTTGGTCTATGGAATCACTTATAACTCATACTATAGATAAAGTACACGTGTATTATTCACATGACTCTCATTGTATATTTTAATATTATTTTTCATCCATATTAATGCTTTAAAAGTGGAAAGTTTTGGGTAAAACAACTTTGTAGGATCATTTTAATGGTAGGTCTTAGTTTGGAACAATGAGGTTTAACACCTTCTAAAGCCATTTTAAGGAATTAAATGGAATTTTCAGTGGTCAAAACTTTCCTAGCTTTAGCTTAAACTTCTTGACATTGAGCCAGAATGAAATATTTTTTCCAATGGGATAAAATTAATGTCAACTAGAGCTTGTATATAAAAGTTATGCTCCCCACAAGTTCACCTACCATGTTGACCATCATGGTATGAAAGGATGCAATGTTATCCCATATTTCTCATGCATTTGGTGCTAGCCACATGTTGAATTTCAAGAATATTCTAGAATATGAAAAATTTTAACTCTAATTTAAGTTTGATGAAGTTAAATCCTTACCCATAAAGGACTACTAAGCTATGTTAAATGCAATTCCATTAGGAGTAGGGTTTTGATTATTATCTCATTATATTTGTTCCATATTTTAGTAGAGAAACTAATATTGGTAAGTTACAAAGAAGATTTGTTGGGCATGGAATCCCCTCAAGGCAGGTTTTGGGGCTCAAAGCCCAAACTTTTAGATGATATTGTTGTAAAGGTCTACGAATTGCAGGCGCGAAAGGTATATTAGAGTCATAGGTCTATCTGCCCTAGTTTTGAATGTAGTGTTGGCCTACCCATGGTCTGCGGACCATGGGATTGTATAAATAGAGAGAGGCTCTAAGTTGTAAAGAGACATCAAATCGAATGGAATGAAATCAGATAGATAGCAAAGTATAAGAGAAGAGCGAGAGTCTAAGTGGTTCGTAGAGTAGGAAAAGTCTTTGCAGCTGAGTGCGCAGAGGCCTAGTAGAGCTTGTAGTTGAGTGCACATACCTCTGCAACTGAGTGTGCAGGGCGGAGTCAAGTCTGTAACCGAAGGAAGAGAATAATAAAGAGAAGTTTTATCTAAATTCTGTGTATCTATTCTTGTGTATTATCTGTTCGATAAAAATTGCAATTATATTGTTTATTTACTGCATGCACTTGTATGAATTGTGAATATTATTAAGTATAAATGAAAGCATACAATTAAGATATGTTAATCAACTAATATTAAATTACTAGTAAGGACTTGGGTAATAACAGCATTCAGCCCCCAAGTAGGGCTGCGTGAAGGCAACATCTCAGGCTGCGAAGTACAGGCAAGAACGCATAGCAACATGCACATTGGATCAAACCACGGACCACTCGAACTCATCAGACATCTCCAGGGTGCTGAAACCTGGTTCTAGCACCCTTCTGTACTACTTCGGGTGAGACATCAGTCCATGCTCCATAGACTATTGCCGAAAGGGCTAGTAGTACTACGATTTGTTTGGCTAAATCACCTATGAACCTAGGTCAGGCCCAAACAAGCCAACAAATGGTTCCATTGCCGGGACCAGGATTTGCATAAGAGATGTAAGATGTCGAGTCACTAGAATCCAACAATGAAAGAAAATGAAAAGTGGCTAGATAGAAAGATTCACAAGTTCGCAGCATAGGAAAATACGAATCCATGAGTATCAAAGGAACAATGGTTAGAGCGCTACGTGTATATGGAAATCCATGAAATTTTCTTAGCATTTATCCCCTCTAAATTATACGAGTGGGTCATGAAGCTAAAATATAGTTAGGGAAGGTGTAGGCTTGAGAAACCAATCGTGTGGACTCCAGAGTTGGTGTGCAGACTAGAAGCATCGAAGGATAAGGTCATGAGCACTATGGACAATTGGCTCGATCAAATTATAGGAGGGTTTATCACCAAATTCATGGTAGAAATGACAGTCAGCTATAGTGAGGCAGAATGACGCTTCCTCAAAGGACCACGAGGTAAGCACATTAAATCTCTAAACACTTGGATTAAAATGCTACTATGTGAAAAGCAGGCTATGCGAATGAATTGATGTTCAGGGCTATGCGATGTGGGAGGATCTATAAAAATGAAGGTAGCATAGAGATAGAAACTAGCCCCCTGATTTCGCCTCAATGAGAAATTAATGAAGATCTCACGAAAGTTTCACCAAGAAGTGTGATCATTCTCATAAAGCAGTAAATTCCGTGCATACCACCTCCACCTACACTACCACCAGTTTCACCATCTTCACCCCCATATTCACCCACACCACCTCCGCCACCACCATATTTTAATATGGCGAGCGCAATAAAGTTGTTGGTGTTCAAAGGAGTATGGAACGAAGATCCAGACCAATTTTGGTTTGTGGTAAAGGCCGTATGGGAAGCTCAAGGAGTCACGGATGACAACATAAAG
The DNA here is from genome assembly GCA_000404065.3 of Pinus taeda. Taxonomy (NCBI): domain Eukaryota; kingdom Viridiplantae; phylum Streptophyta; class Pinopsida; order Pinales; family Pinaceae; genus Pinus; species Pinus taeda. The sequence continues at coordinate 83,569 of APFE031665737.1, forward strand.
AAGGTAGTGATAGTAAGCGCATTGTAGGATCACGCACTAACATGGTACATTAAGAATTCTAATGACCATCTGAATGCAAGGACAACAAATATCCAAGTCACGTTGAATAGGGAATTTAGCAGGCCAAAATCGGAGACACAGTGAATTATCAGGTTTAAGGAAATGGCAATGATTCTACGCAAGACCCCCCGGGGGCTAGATCAAAGATTGAAGAGTATGATTCTCGAAGCCAACATGACCTTGACAGATGCACAACGCTGTGCATGATTTGTATCGTCACTAACACTGCATCTAAGGACCGCGCTATCACAACAAAAGTTATCCACCCAGGCTGAAGCTTTGGATATTGCAATGAGACTACACGAGACCCTGCTACAAGATACTAGCCTGGGAATCCAACAAATCAACACACAACTAAACAATTTGTGTCTCAAAACACAGATTTTGAAACAGGATAGGAAAACTCGCCCAGAAGCACGCAAGGAGGTTTGGTGCATAAAATGTAAAGGCCAGGGGCATGACAAGGACCATTGTCTAGTCTTCGTGAACTACCTAGTGGGAGGAAGGTTGATGCCATTGAGACCAGAGGTACAAGTAGGACCAAGAGTGGCACCTACATTATGGTGCCCAATTTGTCAAATAGGAGGGAAGCATGCTAAAGATAATTGTCATCTATTACAGAAGTATACACAGATGTCCTAGCAATTGTCCTATAATTTTTGCAGATCAATAGGCCATGTTGAATGCAGTTGTAGAAGTTATGAACTTCTGATGGATTAGACTCCTTCTTAAAGAGTTCAGAACGAAATGCAAGCTGTCAACCAAAATGCAGGAATGGTGTGCATTGGATTTTAGGGGCGCGGACGAGGTCAAGGTGGAATGGGACCAGGAAGGGGTCATGAACAACTAATTTTTTACAATTTCAAAGGGCTAGGGAATTATGCCCATGATTGTACAAATCTGACAAGAGCATCATGTTTATATTATACCCAATTTGATTGAGGACTACCCTACACTAATAGCAAGGTTGCACAGAGAGGACCCAAATGTAAACATCATGCTTTGAAGCGATATCACAATAGGAGATGACAAAGGTAAGAAGCCATAAGAGAGCTCATGGGTTTGAAAGGCTCTAATGAAGGAACCAGATTTTGTTTTGGAGCGTGCAAAGGAGACATTCATGGAATCTAAGAAGAGCTGCACAGAGGCTTCCAATTCAAGTAGTAAATATTATGCATCCTTCAATTCTCACTACCTTTCTGGAGACAGGCATGAAGTTGTTGCGTGACAGGAAGGCCATGAAGGGACTACAAGAACTCATCACTAGATGCACTAGGTCAAGAGAATTGTGCGTAGTCCTGAAGCTCGAAAAGCACACAACACGAATAGGAAGGGAGATGAGATTGACTGCGCAAATCAGGGAATATGAAATGGATCAAGTGATTTTGGATCTAGGATTAGACGTGAATGTACTACCAAAGTAGACATGGGAGTGCATGGGCAGGCCAATGTTGCAAGGTCTCCTATTCAATTGTGAATGGCCAATGAGAAAAAGATCCTACCGATGGGAAGATTGCAGGGAATAATGGTAGATATCTAAGGTGCGAGCGCACTTTCATATTTCGAAGTGATACAAATTGTTGATGACAACAATCCCTATCTCATGCTACTAGGAATAGATTGGGCCATTGCTATGAATGGAGTGATAAATATAAAGAAGCACAAAATGATTTTTGAGGAAAATTCATTGTGCGTAGTGATACCTCTAGACCCTACGGAAGGCTTGTGCTACATGGAAGTGGTGCGCAATGATCATAGTGAGGATGCTCTAGACTATATCTACAAGATAACCGTGTGAGAACTGGACTGGGTGAATCCTACAATGGATGGTAGGATTTCGTGGGAGTGCGAAAGCTCCTGCACTTGAGATTCAGATTCAAAAGAAGAAATAGAAAGATGGTGGAATTGGTTACATGAGGTAACCAAGCTAAATTGCAACATGATGATAAGGTCACTATGCTATGTAGCAACACAGGATATGGATTTGTCTATGTATGATGGGTTGACATCGCTTGATGAATTCCTGAACAAATTTGAAACCAAAGTACTAGAACAGAAGCGGTTCGATGCTCTAAGATGGGCATTGCGTGCTATGCCCACAAGACAGTGGGGTACGCATCAATGAAGATTTGAGGATTGGCAGGGATGCAGAAAGATGATAAGCCTATGATTTGGGAAGCCTCAAATGTAGATGGGAGTTGGGCATGATGGACGAAACAACCTACATGCCCACCTTTTCAGATGGGTAGAGGTGTGTGGCACATAGCTTGCATGAACGCACATCGTCCTCGTGATAGGAAACAAGGCCAATAAGCAGGAGCAAGCAAGACAAGTGTAGGAACGACAAAGTATGATAAGACGAAGCATGCAAAAATATTATCTGTGGGGAAGCCTTTGACAAGGTGTGCAAAGTGCTAAATAGGGTCCACCATGTGAGATGCACTGACTGGGGCCTACGCGTACCAACGGTTCTATGGGCTTATAGGACCATGTGCAAAACCCTGAACACGCAAGCACTTCTGAAGTAGAAGTATAAAGTAGGGGTTTTAATCCCTGTGGAGCATGAAAAGCTAATTCCACGCATAACAACACCCTTAGATATGATAGTCTGCGAAGCTTGGAATGAAGAAATCACACAACTACGAGAAACAAAACATATAGGACTTGAGGAAGAAATCTGATGGGGAAACTTTAGACTTTGCGAACTTGAAAAATATTAGGTATGGCTAAGGGAGAAAAGTGTTTTGATGGACGTGGAGGTCAAGAAGTTGGAAGATGGAATAAAGGAATCATTTCTCGTCAAATAACTAAGGATGGTAAGGCAAGGTGCATACGATTATACTAGCAAATTGGAGGACTATTGCCATGAACTAGTTAGTTTGGTGCCTTGGCTTGAACCACATATTACCAAGCATAGTGACCAGGGCAGAATGTTGCAAATGGTGAAGTGCGCAGTGCTGATCACAATAATAGAAGGTAGGATGCTTCCACGAACCATGAAAATGGATAGGATGGAACCCCGCATGGGTGGTGTGACCCCCTGACTAACTGTTGGAAGGACAGTCTTAGTGCTCCAAGAAATTGGAAGGAGCGCGGGACTATAAACTATTCTGCCTGGGAGCTGTGCAATATTGGAGATGCATGCAGACGTAGAGCGTTGCAAGGTCCATGACCACGCACAGAGGGCTACACTACTATGCAAGTTGGCCAAAAAGTGACCGTTGGAGTCACTATTCAGAATTGAATGTGTGACTTGAGGCCAAATGGAGTGGGCGGCGAGCATTTAAGATGCGAGTTATGGGCAAGATTTATGAAAATATGCCACCAGGAAACCATTAATGGCCCAAAATTGGGGGGAATGGTCCAATTCGAATTCAAAAGACGCTATAAAGCGCAGAGGGTTGGCCAGTAAACAATGCTTGGTCATTTGAGAACTGAGCACTTGAGAAGAGTATTTAGTAGTGAGAGTCCAACGATAGTTAAGCCCCTGAATTCGTGAGTGATAGACTATAGCCTAGATATGATGAGAGCTACTTAGGATGGTTTGGGAATTGAAGAGGTAACCACTGGTGAGACCGTGTAGACCCAAATGGTGGAGGACATTCACGAAGGTGTCGTGGTTGTGGCAGAAATCCCTAAACCACCATGAACGCTGAGGCCCAAGAAAGATAAAAAAACAATGGCCCCTATATGCGTGTCCCTGAGGAACCCACTATGCAGCAACTATCAATGATCGATAAAGGAAAAGTTGTCACAATAGAAATGGATGATGAAGAAGAAGACTTGTAGGCCCTGATCACTACGGAGGAAGAAGAAGAAGACATGGAAGAGGATATTCAACCTATACACTCTGCAACAAAACTGCCCGCATATGTCCCTCCATGAAAAGGAAAGACCAAAGTACCAAAGGACCTGGATGAAACCAAAATTCCGCTCCAGATCCCGCTCCTCCTAGATGGCATTGTGTTCGAGGGCACGCACCTAGGTCATGTGCAAACCATGAAGTTTGAAGATTAGGACCTTGTTGATCGTGAGAAGTTCCTGCATCTAGAGACTGGGAACCTGATGAAGTATAACACTGAGGGTTCAATGATAACATTAGAGTTGTAGAAGTGGCTGCATGGTGTGGAGAAGGCTAGGCTACTGAATTTATTATGGATACCACATTTCCACTGTGCACCAATCACAAGTTTCATCTTCAAGAAGTTACTCTGCCTGGTGCATGATAGGTATCTATGGCTGGAAGAACTTAACCCCATCACGACCGACGTCATTCACTGCATTTATCAGCTCCCCTATAAAGGAAAGGACACCGCAACCATCATCGAAGGAAAGGGTAGTGATCTGGCCCTTGCAGAAGCCATGAAAAAAAATACAAGCTGGAGAAGAATAAAAGGGGCTATGCCATCTCCAACATCAAGGACAAAGGGGTATGCGTAGCAACCCAAATCTTGGCTAGAAAAGTCATGAGGAAGTGTCCTGCTGATGAAGTACTGGTGTCAGTGGTAACATTGGCTGAGCAGTGCGTAGATGGGTTCCAGTTCAATTGGTCTGAATTCCTCTGTGAGGAATTTTTGAAAAATTGTCGCGAAGCCTAGCAGTAGGGTAAAAGCTTCCATTACACGTTGATGGTGTTATCCATCATGCTCATAGTGGGGGAGCTACCAGAAGACAATCAATTCCCCATCATTGACAGAGACTTACAAGAGGCCACGAAGTACGCTTTGCTCTGGGTTACAAAGGACACCAAATGGATTCGTGACACCAAAATTTCCTAGGTGATCATGGAGATGCGCATCCGGATGTAGATCAATCGGAGGTCGCACCTATCACCTATGGTGTAGTTTTACAAAGTTCAAAGTCGACATGAATAATGTATACATTAGGGTACGCAAGGATACAACGAAGCAGTGGACGAAGCTTCTGTTTATAGCCTCTGACAATGCCAACTTCATGGTTTTAGAGACATGGCCTCTAGAATGGCACACCCTAGACCTAACAAAACTTCAGAAGGTGACAGCACAGAAGAAGAAGGATGATGCTAAGTTGTGCGTCACACAATTGGCTGAAAAAAAGAGGGAGGAAAAAATAGTAGCAAAGGAAAAGGCAACGTGGGAAGAGACATAGAAAGCCACCGAGCAAGAAAAGGTTGCAGAAGCAGCAACAATAGCATAGGTAGTAGAGGCAGAAATCGTGAAGGTGGCCGAGGGCCAAGCAACATCCTTGCAAGGGCAAGAGGCAGAGGAAATAGAAACAGCAGAAGGGAGTGCGGACCTATGGACCGCATCCACACAATTAATGTGCCCACACATCGTAGATAGAGTGGGACCAAGGAAGAAGATCAAGGCCTCGATGTTGGCTATTGACCTGATCACCTTAACCGAAGGTGATCTCCATGTCATCGGCAAGATGATCCGCGATGTCACCAATGAAGAACTTCAGGATTTTATGCAGGAGCAGTAGGCTATGTTGGGGGCTCTTTGGGCACAACTGCAAGAAATATAGGTGCGGCCTCCTTAGATGGGTAGCCTTTCTACCCACCTCGCCGCAAGATCCTCGCAGTAGAGCAGATACTACGTGCATGGATGGAAAACATGATAGTGTTGACAAAAGGGGCCCTAGTCGTAGCAAATGTGACTGATAGGTTTTCAGTTAACATGTTGAAAGGCCTTGACCTTAATTTTGTTTCCCTTCCACAGGAGACGCTATATCAGCTACAGGATGGGATAATGGTAGAGCTGCCCACTAGGGACATCCGTCTGATCCAAGTTCATAGTGAACAAAAGATAAACATGGAACAACTCACCTTACAATGCAACGAATTGGTGTTGAAAAATCAATGCTTGGAGTAGATGGTAGATGACGCTTGCCATCGCATCCTATAGCTGGCCACCCCAGCAGATCTACCTGTAGAGGTGCAGATGCAGGGATTGGCAACTAGAGCCCATAAGGCTAGGGAAGAAATGACAAATGTTCATCTAGAGCTGAATCTTCAGATCGTTGAACTATGGTTGAAGGTGCAACCTTCCACTCCCTCGGATTTCCGAGAACATTGCGCTAGCACTATTGCAATAGTGTTGGAAAAAATTGGGGATGCAGTGTGAGACTGTACCGACATGTTGGAACAGGCACTTGAGGTGCTCACGACTTTGCGGGAGGACCCCAACATCTAGCACCTGGAGATAGAGGCATGAGAACTACAACAACAATACAATAGTTTCTAAGGAACTTTATAGACAATCATCCTCACTTAGTGGCTTGTGAGGATGTAGCAAGATAAGACACTAAAGGGACAAGTGGATGCTGCACGACATAAGGAGGCAGTTCTCAAAGTGTGCGTTTAGCCATGGATTGACGAGGCCTTCATGACCATAGAAAATATCAAAGGAAATCTCTTGCACATACAGGGGATACATGGGTAGATGTAGGGAAGCACGTCGGACATAGAGGTCTCAGAAGGACGGATGCAGCAAGTTTAGCAAGCAGCAGCCTAGTGTGCTGCGAACATCAGTACTATTCGAGAACAGTTGGAGGGACTCCATGCCAAGATCACCACAATGATATAATGACTCAAGGGTAAGTCATGATGTTTGTGTTGGGAGCCTATTGGGCGTGAAATCCCCCCAAGGAAAGTTTTGGTGATCAAAGCCCAAGTTTTGAGTTGATATTGTCGTAAAGCTATGCGAATTGCGGGCGTGAAAGGTATGTTAGAGACATAGGGCTATCCGCCCTAGTTCTGAATGTAATGTCAACCTACCCATGGTCTGTGGATCATGGGATTGTATAAATAGAATGAGGCTCTAAGCTGTAAAGAAACATCAAATCGAATGGAATGAAATCAGATAGATAGCGAAGTAGAAGAGAAGAGCAAGAGTCTAAGTTTGTCGTAGAGTAGGAAAAGGCTATGCAGCTAAGCACACAGAGGCCTAGTAGAGTCTGCAGCTGAGCCCGCAGTGTGGATTCGAGTCTATAACCTAAGGAAGAGAATAATAAAGATAATTTTTATCTAAATTCCATGTATCCATTCTTGGGTTATTATCTATTGGATATAAATTGCAATTATATTGTTTATTTACTGTGTGCACTTGTACGAATTGTGAATATTGTTAAGTATAACTAAAAGCATACAATTAAGCTAAGTTAATCAAATAATATTGAATTACAGGTAAGGACTTGGGTAATAACAGTGTTCGGCCCCTGAGTAGGGCTACATGAAGGAATCATCTTAGGCTGCGAAGTACAAGAAATCACACGTAGCAACGTGCACGCTAAGTCGAACCGCGGACCACTTGAACTCATTAGACGTCTTCAAGGTGTGGAAACCTGGTTCTAGCACCCTCCCATACAACTTTGGGTGAGACCTCAGTCCGTGCTCCATGGACTGTTGCTGAAAGGGCCAATAGTACCAGGATTTGTTTAGCTAAACCACCTTTGAACCTATGTCAGGCCCCAACAAGCCAACAAGAGTAGAGATGGATAAGATTACGTAGTAGCTTTATAGCCCATAGGTCTCAAGTAACTCCACAGAGAGTACCTATTTCATTTTATTTTCATGATTTTGTATTAGAGAAAAGAGAGTAGACTTGCCTCACCTTTGTAATGCAGAAAAATATTTTGTTCAATTTTCTTCAGTGTGGTTCCATGCATGAGGATTGAGGAGCGCATAAAGTATCGATGGTGGACAATATAGGGATGTTGTAGGTAGTAAGGCATGACATAGGTGGACGTAATGCATGAAGGAGGTAGTGGGACCCAAGAATACGAGGTGCATGCAAGGAAGTATCATCTGTTAATATTTTGTATCATGATGGAATCGATAAATATTGTCATGGTAGGAAACAAGTTATAGATATTTTACAGGAGAAGGATGAATGGTAGAGTGGAATAGATCAACTGGAAGATATTTTGAAGGTATGTTATTTTTCATGGGTTGTCTAAGAGATGGAATAACAAAATATCCCAATAGTTTGTAGGAAATGTGGAGAGATAAAGTAGAGGACCAAGAAGATTTGAAGGGCTTCCAAGTAAGGATATAAAGAGGAAATAAAGATAGGATGTAGGTTGGATGAAGGAGGAAGAGCGTGGTAAATTTTAGGGGTGAATTTTAGCCCAAGGGTGAAATTTAGGGGGTTTTTCATTTTAGAGGGGAATTTTTTTTATAAAACACCCGTTTCATATATTTATCCCAACTTTTATTTAAAAAATAATTTTTTTTTAATTTTATCCCAAAAAAGAAGGGGTAGATAAACTATTAGAAGAGTCATTTGACTCAATTCGCTTGGTTTGGGATGTTATATTCCATTACAATCGCCCAATTTTCTACTTTGTTAAATTTGTTTGCAATTGACCATTTTCTAGTTTGGGAGGTGGATCGGGAGGTTGTATTTGGTCCCAATCGCCCTAATAATCTGGTTTTCATCAATGGCAAGGGTGTAAATCAATAAAAATATAAATAAATTGGAGGTATGGGAAATAAATAAATGTGTTATATTTATGAACTCTCACAAAATGCATTATATTTAGGTGAAGCCTATGGGCCAAATACCATGGGCCAAATCATTATTAATACAATGCAAAAAAACATTATTGACCATAATATTAGTATTAATAAAAATAAATATGGCACATGGTATTGACCCATGGTATTCACGTGAAATGCAACCGATTTAAAGGGGGGGATTAATCTAGCATAGATCCATCTTTACTCTAGATCTACTAAGTGCCGAGAGGGACCAAACATCGTGATATGAAAACTAGCCTAAAGTGAAAAATTATTTGATCCCTCTAGGGGCTTCGTAGATCAAGAGTAAAAATGGATCTTGTAATTTAATGTCGCTTAAACATTTTAACTCGGTTAAAATAAAAATTTAAAAAAAATCAATTATTAATTTTATTAATTTTTATAAATTACTAATAGTAGTTTTGAAGCTCCAGGTTTATGATAGCCCATGGTATTGACCCATGGTAATACCATGGTATTCATGTGAGAATAGACTATTTAAAGGGGAAATTCTATGAGCTTAGATCCATCTTAATTCCGGGTCTACCAAGTGCTAAGAGGGATAAATAGATTTCATCCCTCTAAGAGTGGTAGATGTCTGAGTTTTTATGATAATGAAGATATTAAATAGACTTAGGAAATTATATTGTAAAAAACATCTTAAGGTGAATGGTTAAAGCTACATTTAGTCACTTTACAAAATTTAGTAAAAAATACCAATATCTCCTTTAACATTGGTTTTTTTGATTTAACAAAAAAAAATATTAAAGCAGTGATGGTGAGCACCAGTATTGCAGCAATAATGCTGCAACTCCTGGGTTTCCTACTTTACTTTTATCAACCTATTAGTTCGTAACAAACTTGGAAGCGACGGTGTTGTATGCACAAGTGCTAGTTCTTACTACAGGCTGTCACTTGGTCAGCTGGCGCAAGATCACTAGGAGTTCAAGCCAACTTCTATGGATTCCAGAAGAAGCTCTATATGTGATGAAAGAAAGGAAAACTTACTCTACTAAGGGTACTCTACTTGCAGAAAGGAGAAGAAGACTGAAATGTAAGGTAAACTAAGCAAACCCTAATTAACCAACTAATCCTACTTTTGCAAAAAGAGAGGTAAAAACCATGAAATGAATGCCATTACTTAATGTAGGAAGTAAACAACATCTACTCAAGTTATTTCTAGAAGGAAATGAGAAAAAAACATCTTTTTGGATTTTTATGTATTTTTAAGTGAAATTGTCATGCATGTAATTTATTTGTTTGTGACTATGACAGTGATTATGTGGCAATGGAGGACGACTTTGCAGTTTGTAGAGGTGTAGGAAGGTGTGGATGGGTCTTAGGAGGTCACAGGTGGCGTTCTGGAGGCTTCTCCTACAATCAAACTTCAAAAAGACACCTACAGGAAAATCTATAGGATGCTGTAGGGGATCTACAGGAGGTCTACACGAGGTTTGCAAGAGGATGCTGAGAGCTGTTTTGGAGGTTTCAAAGGTGGGAAAGTGTGTAGAAAGGGTAGCTGAAGGCTAGGGTGATGTGTTAAGGTGTCTAGGGTTCATCAAGAAGGATCAGGAAAGAGAAAGATGGTTGGGGTTGTTCAAGGAATGAAAGGAAAGTTCATGAGAAAAGTGTAAAATCTAAGGCAGATTTGTGAGGGACTTTGGGTGACCTGTGGGACATGTATCAAAGAGAAATGGTGATGGCTGATTGGATGACTTATTGTGAGAAGAGGATTGCTACAAGAGAACTGAAACTCAGACCATGAAATTAACCAATCCAGGAAACTAGCTGCATAAAAAAAATAGAACTTTGCATCAAGCTAGTCTAAATTCTGATCTAGGAAAGTAAATGCTAAAAAAAGCATTACATGGAAAGAAAGCATGGAAGGAATTTTATTGCAAAGACATAAATGAGCATGTTGACATATATCTACAATAAAGCATTAACCTTCTAACAAACTGCAACACTAGAAATCCTATGGAAAAGGCAATTTTGTTTTTTTTTGTGATAGCAAGAGGGTCTTGGCCTCAGTTCATGGTCCTAGAGGGAGGAAAGGAGGCCAAGGATCTGTTGATGGAATTTTTTTATCTTTTTCCTATCACTATTCAACCTACTACAACAAAGAGAAATGGAAACAACCTTTTAAATCACCAAAAGCAACCTATTCTTAACTAAGACAAAAATCTATCTAACAGCTACTAATTCATAAACTAAAGAAAAACATATAAATGCAAAACAAGAGGAGCTTGGCTACTTGGATTGGGCCCTAACCTAAGAGATTTAGTCCTCTGAGGTAACTCAATGCTAATTTGAACAAGATCTCATCTTTATTATCAAAATAATAATAGGATTATATGAAATTGTTAACAAAAGTAAGCTCGAAGTTGAGCAGAGCAAAGATGCAACCAAAATTCAAAAATTTGACTAAATTCCAACAATCTAATGAGGTCCTAGGCCTCTCTACTTATACAACTGAAGCTCCCAACAACTTCCTTAAAATCAGGGAGGCTTGGCTCGTAAAACTTGAGATAAACAAAAGTTATCCTCTACTTGCTCAGCTGCCTGTTTGGTGCATTGATGTGGCTACTTGTGTTTCGAGCTACATGATGGAGCATTCAAAGTGGGGAGTCATAAATGAGGGGGATACCCTCCTATAAATCCTCTCCCTTTTCTTCTTTGAATTTTTTTTGCCAAATTTCCATTAGATCTTTGACTTTGTCTCCAAAATTGACAAAAAATCTACATTAAACACACATTAGACTTCATGGCATAATAACCAACCCAACTCACTCTATTAGAATAAATATAATAAAAAACATGCAATAAAATAATTAGAATGGTGGATTAAGCTAAGTTAGGAGGAAAAATGAGCCCATAATAATTACCAATTTATGGGGATCATCATCACCCCCCCACTGAAGGTGTTGCTCATCCTCTAAGAAACCAGTCCATCTCCTCATCTTTGATGGCCCTGATGGCTTCCCTGACATCCCATGCTTCTGATGTGAGGTCCTCTTCTTTGTCATGGAATCCTGCCTTTCTGTCCACGTCTTCCCACTTTTGTTGTTCTCCTTCCTCTTTTCTACCTTCCAGTAGGCCTAGCAACAGTGGGGGACTCAATTTGAGGCCAATCCAATTGGCCTTCAAAGTCTACATAGAGTGCTTGTATAGTGGCACTCTCCTTAATTCTTCTTTCATCCTTGTTGGGGAGTTATACTCCCTGATTTGCAGACTATCTGGGAGAGTGTTCTACCTCCTCATACAAGCATGAATACAGTCTTCCCTAAGTAATAGTTCCATGTCCTCAAAATGTGTAATGGCCTGAGCCTGATCATTGATATACTTAGGGGCACTTTGACGATTACTTGCAAGTAGCTAGTGTGTGATGATGAGAGCCATGGGGTCTGATGGCTTAAATCTGATCATTAGGGGTTCATTTTTCTCTTTTGCCATCAACTTTTTTATTTATGTTGCCCTTTTCTCCTCATGATTCATCCATGAAGCCATGGCCATTAGCTACAGGTCCCCTAGCCTAGCATTGGGATCCCACACATTCATGTCTGTGAGGGCCATGTTATGTAAATAGAACTCTACTATTTTTCCTTGTCTTCTAAAGAGATTTACTCGCATAGGTCCATGAACTGTCTGTAATCCTAGAAAGGCATTGTGCCTCTCTGTGCCAAAGTATTGATCTGAAACTATATCCATTGGTCTTTGAGGTATAATCCTTATGATTTTGTTGGTGTTCTACACTACAGTGCCTCCATATACCAGTTGGACGTGCATGCCAATTGTGTCTCCTTTTCTTGCAATTGTCTTCTTAGCAACTCATTTTCTGTTTCCAAGTGAGTTCTTGTGATTTCCTCTTTATGTCTTATAGCACTTAACTCCCTCCCCATTTCTCTAAGCTTGTTCTCGATGTGGCCAATATAATCTACCCCCTTGGATTTGCTGATTTGCATCCATCTATGGCTCCTTATTATTTCTTTTTCCAACTCAAAGAAAAGTGGGACTGAAAATTTCTGTGGAATGATTTCCCCCCCTCAAGAAGATTGTAGTAAGACCCCAAACTAGGTTGGGGGTTAGGTTCTTGAGTCTCTGTTGTTTCCTCCTTCCCCTTTGGCTATTCGTCTACCCTTTTCTCAAGTTTTTCGGTCTCCTGTAGTTAGTTAGGGTCTCCTGTAGAATAGTCTATGCCTCTTGTAGAGCTATTTTGGAGTCCTGTAGTTGCACTCTTTCCTTCCAGGAAGAAGATTTGGGACTTCCTCTTTCATATGTGATGGGGGTTTTAGAGGGAGATTCTTCCCCTTTGACAGTGGGTGAATCTTCAATTACAATAGGCACCGTTGAAGATGGCTATGGTTTTCTTGTTTTTATCATTGTGCTTTTCCGAGCCCTGAAATACATTCATGTTCACCTCTTCCTCTTTTTTTTTGGTTTCATTGGGGTGCTGAGGGAAGTGAGGGTAGTTGTTGCCTCTCCTTCTAGGGTCTCAGGAGACACTTTTGTCTTTTCTTCCCCTTTTTCCTCTCCTTTTGTCTTCTCTATCTCTGCTGGTTTTGTTTCCTCTTGCTTTGTTTTGGCTTCTTCCTCCTCTGGTTTAGTTTCCTCCCTCTTTGTATGTTCCTTAGTTTCCTCCCCTTCTTCCCCTTGTTGCTCTTCCCCCTCATAATCAGAAGGACTGTGATCATATGTGAGGGCCTTTATATCATCTTCTTCTGTCATGTTTCTGAACATTTCCCATGTTATGGGGATTGTGAAGGTATGGAGGCCTTCTTCCACTAATATTTTAATCAACCCATAATGAGCCAACTAATCTGGACCCCCTGCCTTCAACTTAATGCTGGAGTATATAAGGAATTGCAAGAGAAAATAGAGAATGTTGAGTTTCTAGAGTGTTGGAGTGTTCATGCCATATCTCAGCTCATGGAGGAGTCTGAAATGGTATCCATAAACTATGCTATACCATCCCTCATAGGAAATATACTTGATAATTTGGTAACTGACCTCGTCCCAAGGGTAAGGTATGCTTGTTCTTCTAATTCCATTTTTGTCTTCTACAGGATGTTCATTTGGTTGGAAGAAGTTTTTCTTAGTAGATTTCCCAATTGGCTTTTCATCTTTGCTCCAAGGTAATCGAAGGGGAAGGCTGGTAACCATACTGATAAATTCTAGGGTGATTTCCATGGAGAGACCCCTCAAAGTAACAGTGGCATGGGTCCTTGAGTGAGGGCATAAAGAAAGGGAAAACTCCTGAGCCACTTCTTCATCAAACCCTCGAAATGTTTCAAAGAATGTCATCCAATTTGCTCTGGTAAAAATGGCTACTACTTAGGGATGCTCATGGATCCTAGATAAATTTGTGGGCTCCTTCCTCATGAATCCCCCTGGAATTTTGCTTATACCCCCTTTGAACACCGAAAATAGAGATGGAGACAAGAATTTCAAAGGAACATGAAAATAGAGAAAAACTATGTTTTTTTTAAGAAAACAAGCAAATTGTTTTATGGAATTCCTCTTCTCCCACAAGCTCAATTGCTCCTTAAAACTATATCATTCCTTGCACATATTAATAATCAAGGTGGGTATGCACATAACCTACCTCCTCAAGCCATAAATCGAGCAAAAATCCTATGTTTCCTCCTTAAAAACTGCTTACTGCCCCTCCTGTAGAACTGACTGTAGGTGCTCCTGTATAACCTGTTACTACTCCTGTAGAACGCCGATAGTAGGAGGATGGATGAAAACGATATAGAATGATGGTTTCGAGGCTGTGGAGGTGGTATAGAGCTTGCTGTATCCAAGTGGACAAGGATGAAATGAAAGAAAAGGTGGTGAAGGAGTTTCGAGGAGGAGTACTTATGTCTTCTTTGAGATATTTCTGTTGATGGGGTGAGCTGGAAAAAAGGTACATTGCCAGATTTGGACCATTGGTCCCCGCTACCTTGTCATCATGACTCCTCATGAATATTCCTTGCAATTACTTCCCATCATTGCATCAGAGTTTTTATACCCTCCACTACATGTCCTTTGGATTTTTTTGTGAGTTGACTAGGTACACGTGTAGTGGCATCTCCGGATGAGCGCAGTCAGTTAGATGAGGGTGGCCAGTTAGCTGGCAACCTTTTCTCATTCAACCCTAACCATCTCATTCACTTATGCATATTTTTGAATTACACAGATGCAACAGAGGAGAGGGTTAGACACTTACCTACAAGTCGAATGTGCGTGTTGTGGTGCATTTTGGTTCCTTTGTTGTTGCATGCTTGTATTTCAGTTGTTGAATTCCTGTATCTCCTTTGTTGTATGCTTTCTACTCCGTGATGTGTGGCTTGTGTGATTTGTGTAGGTATCCTCTAGCTAGATCATGCTTCAAGTGTCCCCTTCAATCCTATGGTTTCACCTATTTTGCTATTATGGCTTGATTTTAATGGGATCAGCTGCTACAGGAATTCCTACAGGAGCTCCTGTAGCTGCTTCTACCTTTAAAATGTTTAGCTTATTTTTTTGTTGGAAGCTATGAGGATGATGTTGGAGATGCTGATGAGGACTAAGAGGTACTTGGTAAGCTGCAGATGAGATTTGGTGATGCTGTTCCTTTTATTTTTTTGTTTTTTTCTAAAAATTGGTTTCTGTGTTTTTTTTTTTTTTTTTGACAGGAAGGAAAGAAATCGATGATGGTGAGGTGGTGCAGGTGTGGGATGGATGACTAGGAGGGTGGACAGTTGTAGGAAGGCCTACATGCTCTTCTTGAAATCTCTCAGCCCCTCAAACTACTTTTTCAGACCATTTCTAGCTCTCTGCGATTTCTACAGGAGCCTCTTGTAGAAAACACAGGGCCTCTTGTAGGATACACCGTCTTTGGAAAAAAACCCAGTGGGGTGGAATGAAGGCCAGAAATGATGGAGAAGAGTGTGGGTGATATGAAATAGGCTTGGTGACATCTTCTCTTGCTCTTGTGTTCCACCTGTAACCTACAGTGCACATTAGAAGTCAATTTCCTTTTCCTTCTTTTCTCTGTTTTCTTCTCTTTTTTTTTTTTTTTTGAAAGGCAACTAGGGCGCCTCAAGGAGGTTTTCACCCTATTTTCCTACCCTGGGCACCTCCAAGGGAGGTTTTCACCCAGGGATCTTATTATCTTTCTTTTTTTCATCACTAGGCTGCCTCAAAAGAGGTTTCCAGGCTAATGATGGGACTCAAGCACCTCATGGATGTTTTCACTTGAGTCCTTATTATTTTTTCTTTTTTTTGCTTCTTCAGTGAGTGGGTGAAGTGGAGGCTAATACCTACTCCACTACCATCACTATCTTATTCAGATCTTCAATGAATTATCGCTTGGAGAGGGGCTTCTTGTAAATTTTCAACCTATGTCCATTGACAAGCATGGGGATGGCTTCCTCATCAATGGCTTTGATCAGAAATGAACCATTGTCATTACATTTTTCCATAGTGTAGGGTCCTAGCCATCTTGTCCTTAGTCTGCCTTTGAAGTCTTTATACCTTGAGTCATAGAGTAGTGCCCAATCTCCCTCTTGGAATTGCTTCTCCTTGATATTTTTGTCATCCCATATTTTCCTTTGAAGCTGGACTACCTCTGTGTGGAGAAGGGCCTGCAATCTTTGTTCATCCAATCCATTGAGCTGGTGTAGTCTTTCCCTCTATGCATGGAAAATGTCTAGGTCCAGCTGAGATACCATCCTCAGTGTATTGTATTAAAATTATATTGATAGCAAAGCCTTCTTCCCATAGACCAGTTCATAGGGTGTGAACCCTGTGGTGGTCTTCCATGTTTTGTTGTAGGCCCAGGTGGCCTCAACTAGTCTATCCATCCAATCTTTTCTGTTGTTGCTCACTATCTTGATCAAAATTCCTTCCAAAGCTCTATTAGTGACTTCCACCTGCCCATTGGCTTGTGGATGGTAAGGAGTGGAAGTCCTATGCTTGATTTTATGATGTGTGAGCGGGTCTTCAATCAAATTGGAAGTGAACTGACTGCCTTGATCTGTGATCAGTTCTCTTGGATACCTAAACTTATAGAATATGTTTTCTCTTAAAAACTCAACTACTTTTTCCTCTGTTGCTGCCTTGATTGCTTTTCTCTCTGCCCATTTTCTTAGGTAATCGGTTAGGTAATCGGTGCACACAATGATGTATTGCCTCTGTTTTGAAGGAGGGTTGATAGAACCCACAAAGTCCATGACCCACTTCTCAAATGGCTCAAAGGTCACTTGAGGTTGCATGTGAATCTCATCCTTTAGAGTAGGTTTCCCCATCCTTTGTGATCCAGGTGGATATTGATGGCCACCTGCCAAGTCCATCTGGACCCCCACCATTTTCTTTCTCAGCATTTTCAGTTTCCTTAATTGTAGCACAACTTACTATTTTTAGCAGTTTTTGGGTCTTGAACTTCCGGATCCGTTTTGAGGCCCTAAACGACGTTTTTTGGGGAATCCGGGGTCAACATCAGTCCGATGTTGCCTATTCCAACAGTGGTAGTTCTCGGATAGATCTTTCTAACGAGCTATCATATGCGTCAAACGGAGATCGTATGCCAAAGTTACGACCCCGGGAAATTGATGTACCAATTTACCCAAAACGGGGCC
>APFE031665738.1:0-30569 GCA_000404065.3 Pinus taeda
ACAACAAGACAATACATGACATTACAACATTTCTTCCATACTATTCTAGAGACATTACCAACCTAGATCAAACAGGATAGGACATGACATTACAACATCTCTTCCATACTAGGCTAGAGAAATTACAAGCATGATCCATCTTAACTCCGGATCTACCAAGAGTTGAGAGAGTTCAAATATATTTTCACTCTAAAAGAGGTTTGCATCTAAAGAGATTTGATTCCTCTCGATGTTAGGTAGATCCAGAGTTAAGATGGATGTAGGATCGTTTTACTTAGTTTGAATGAATTATACAACCTAGATAGTTACTATTAAGTAATTTAGACAACTACTAATTTTACAATTTGCAAGATGTGTATCCACATTCTAATGAAAAATGGGGCTAGAGAAATTTTGAGGTCTAAAATGGGCCTCCTATGAAAAATGCACAATAAAAAAAAACTTTATAAGAACCAATAGAATTCAAGATAGTGATGTCACCCATGGGAGATGATTCACCATTTATGGAGTAAAAAAGTGAAAAAAAATAAAAATAAATAATAAATGATATAACTACTTTTTCAAATCGTATTTTCACCTTATCTCCCTAAGTTTTACTCAAATTTCAAGAAGGAGTACTCATTGTATGCAAAATTTAATTCGTCATCCAAGGAGTACCCATGTTTCATACTTTGATGGACCCTGCTACACAAAAAATGAGAAATACATGAAAAACATGATTGAAATCGTGTTTTTAATGTATTTCTCATTCTTCGTGTAGCAAGGTCCATCGAAAGTGTGCAACATGAGTGTTCCTTGGATGAGGAACCAAATTCTATATCCAACGAGTGTTCTCGCTTGAAATTTGAGTAAACCCATAGGGAGATAAGTTGAAAATATGAGTTGAAAAAATAGTTTTCTTTTTTCCCTCTAAAATTTGATGATGTAATCCAATATTATTTTATTATTTCCGCTATTATTTTATAATTTCCTTAGGAGTGCCATTTTATAACTCAAAATTCCTCTAATTAGTAGAACTTTATGGAGCTCTGATCAAGGTGATTTAAAAGGATTAATTATAGTCAACTTTGTGAACTAACTTAGGTAGGCCCTAGGTGGTCTGATATAAAGATGTATCTCACTCAAGATGTACTTTGTATATGTTATGAAACCAGCTCAAGAAAAGATAGAAAAGATAGATCAACGACTTATAATTCAGCCTCTTCGAGGGGGCAACCTCCTTTACATTACATAAATGAACAATTCTTGGATGATACAAATGAAAAGACCTCCTTTCTATATATAGGAGTCTAAAGGGTCATAACAAAACCAGAGCCGACATAACAATAATAATGTAAGGGCACAATAATAATAATAGTGGGCTTCTATGGGGCACAATAGTAACAATATGGGCACTACATGGGTACATCAATATAATAAGTGGTTTGTACTAATAACAATAAGGGGTGACACTAGTAGTATAGGGGCCTAACAGTATCTTAGTTGATCAATTGATAAAATCTAATAGAAGAAGAATAATTTATTGCGGGTTTTCCTCCTTGTGGGGTTTTTCCCTAGTCTCCAACCAAATTCTAGTGTCTTCCTTGTGCATGCTTTCTTCCAATGTTGCTTTTCCTATTTTGCTACATTATTGATGATGTTGTTATTTCTACATAATTACTAATGTGATGATGTTATGGGGTGAATGTGTATGTAAATGATGAAAAGTATAAAAGAAATTCTTAAAAGCAAAGAACAATATAGCCCGAAGAAAATTCAACAAGTTCAGAAGGAAAGGTTGTGCCCCTCTTCAAGTTTAGAAGTTCTAAGGCTTTCTTGATAAATTCATTTGCAAACCTTTCACTATGATAGGTAAAGGACACAAATGAATAAATATATTCAATTTTTATTACAGAGAAAGAATTGATGCCAAGAAATATATCTTCCATCTATTATTTAATAATGATGAAGATATTATTTCTACATTGAAATGAAGGCGAAACTCTTATGAACAAAATACTACTACTTCGGTAATTTAGAGAAAGAATATCATCATTGGAATATATTGTTTGATTGTTGACAATGTTGGATATCTAAAAGGGCATGTCGAATCTAGGGTTTTGAATTTTGATTGTGAAATTGAAAACTTAGGGTTTGTAAACCCTAGAAAGTAGTAGAATATTGAATTAGTAATTTCCGTTGAAGATAGAAATCTTAGTTCATATAAGGGAGATATGATATCGTGATGACATTATGGATGAATCTTATACAAGAAGGCCAATATCAAGAGGTAGGTAACATCTTCTCAAAAGTTGTTCTTCCATGACATCCTAGTGAGGATTACAAGTACATATTGAAAGCTTTCAATGGATTTGGAAATAGAAGGAGGAGAAGTGGAAGAATGAAGTAAATCTTGTGACAAAAGGATCTGTCCCATAATTGGGATTTTAAGATATGAACTTAAGAGGGATTAGGAAAATAAGAAAATTTGAAATATGAATGTCTATGACAAGAGATGAGAAAACAAAATATTGTTATGTAAGAGGGAGATCATGTTTTTTCTCGAGTTGTCAATACTTTGAAGAAGTCTCATAATTTAAGAATGCCCTTAAGGACCCATGTGGAAAACTATGATATGTTGCACCAAAGAAGGAGAAATTAGAAAAAATTATGTTAACTTCAGAGGGAGCTCAGACAACTCACAATAGAATATGTCTCAGATTAAGAGGCTTTTGGCCACTTCGATCTTGAATTAATTAAGCCTGATGAAATATTATTTGAATTTTTTTATAATGGTAGGTAGTTAAAGCCTCTTCAATCTTGAATTAATTAAGCTCGATGAAATAGTATTTGAAAAAGTTTGATAATGATAGGTAGTTGATTGGTTATTTAATGAACTCGGTCTGAATATTTTCTTTACAGTGAATACATTAGATAATATGAAGCCAAATTATGATCATTGGATACTCTTATGGTACTACTAATTATTGCTTGAAGTATGTGGAAGGTAATGAGCTTAGGTTGTTGGGATACCCTATTGGTGATTGGGCTAAAAGTGTTGTTGATGGAAAGAGTACATGTGGAGTATGTTTTTGATTGGGCTTAGAAATGGTTTCTTAGATGAACAAGAAACAATATTCCATGGAAATTAGTACTACTGAAGATGAATATATGGCATCATATGAAATTTTTTGTGTAGCGATTTGGCTTTGAAAATTGTTTGTCGGAATGTTTGAGCAAGTGCTAGAATTGACCATAATATTTGGTGACAACAAAAGTTTCAAAGGTCGCAACAAATTGGTATCAAGTACCACTACATTCATAACATGGTGTAGATGGGAGAAATAAATCTTTAGCACATCTCCATTGGTTGGTAGATGATTGACATTCTCGCAAAGTCTCTATATTGGGAGAAGTTTGTATACTTTAGATACAAGATTGGAGTAGTGGAGAACTCCTATATCATTTATAGGGAGCATTAATGTGACATCAACAAGAACATGGATTGGACTATTGGTAACAATAGAACCTTGGCCAAGACTATTGATGGGTGGACAATATGAGTATGTCTCAAACTATTGGTGACAACAGAAGTATACCTAGATTGTTGGTGAGATGTCATGAGGGGCGAACATTCTTGAAAGGAATGGTCTCTAAGGCCCAAACACTTGTGGATTGGTTGCCTATTAAGCATCATGGCCTAGAGAGAGGCCTTTATATTTGGAACATGGGTTTCCCTAGGGTTTGACCATCGAAGATGATGACCTTGAACTTGTCAGAGTACCATGAGGCGAGGTGCTCACTAGATCATGTGACTAGTTGAGTAAGTACCATTGGTTAGAAGATCTAACCTGAGTTGTCATACACATTGATAATGATGTTAACGTAGGTCAAGGGTATTCATGTAGATAAAGATTTTATCAATGATATTTACCTTTCTTTTTAGAAAGATCATGTATACAGAAAACATCTAGATAGTCCTTATGAATACCTCCCTAGCTAAGAGGGTGTGTCGAAGAATGTAGCTATGGTCTATATTGATAATCCTTGATATATTTATTGTATTATTTAAAGCCATGAAGCCTAGCTAAGAGAGTGTATCTAAGAATGTAGCTATGGTATATATTCATAATCCTTCATATATTTATAATGTTATTTAAAGCCATGAAAGAAAATTAAATTTTAAATTATAAGAAAGAAAATGAAAAGAAAGGAAATCAACAAAATCACTTAAAATTAAGATCCTTGTAAATAATTCATACTCACGTAAATAACATATTTAATATAAGTTACTACCCACCATAATTTAAGAATGTATTTGTGCAAAATATTGCATAAGGAACAAGATGTAAATAAATCACTTCCCACCATTATTTATGTGTTATTCAACACTTCAACAAATATGAGTAAAAATGTAAATGTGCAGACTTACTAGAACTTAATTTACAAAGAGACATGATCTAATTTACAAAGAGACATGTCTCTTAGGTATCTTGAGTATAAAATACACTTAAAACTTTTCATTTTATACATTCACTTATCACTCACACATCTCTCTCTCTTACACATGTGATCTTACATATCCTAAGTTTTCAATATTGTGGTCTCTACTTTCCTCTCATGGTTATTGGTTGAATTTCTAAAGTGTGATTTCTTGATGTAGATAAAAGTATTACAATATATATTCACAAATGTTTTTCTATGGTACTGGAGTCTAGGTTAGAATCTTACAATCACTGATGCTACTAATCTAGATATCACAACAAACTACTTTTTATAGTGGAATAATAAATAGTAGTAAATCAACATGTGCAGAATTATACACAACTTTTTACAAAACCCAACTTCCTTATATTAGAAAATTGATAATACAATTGTCTAGGGCTCTCATACTAGGAATTATGGCCCTCATAAATCCACTATTACAATAATACAAGAACACAATATATGGAACCTCGAGAACCTGAACCTCTGAACCTCTAAAACTTGAAACTCCTCTTCCTTCTTCTTCTCATGATCTATAGGCTTACCCATGAGCCTATATATACCATGCATCTAACTCCAATCACAACACCTATAGAATTAGAGGCCCTTGGCCCAAGCCTTTTCTTCCCACCTTAGAACAACACCTAAAACCCATTATGCTCAATTGTTGATATATACATCACATTATATATGAGTCTTGGTATAAAAAGTTATCCTAAACTCGCATCACATACCTAACTCCATATTGTATGGAATAACACTTGATCTCCTGATCTCTTTCTGACTCTTTTCATCCAACACCATGTGCAACTTCGAGTCCCACTTAGGTAGAGTTTTTAACACACGCCGTGAACCTGTGATTTTATTCAATGCACCACTATGCATGTATCATACAACCTCGTCGATGGTACCCTGAGAGAAATGAGAGGTCAAGGAAAAGTCCTAAGTCTTCAATATCCTAGAGAGATAATCTACCTCGGTAGAAGTGGTGACACCATCAACCTTCTTCCCATTATTCTTCTCATAATCTCCCTCTTCTTCCTCAGACACTTCATAAAAAAATGACAAAACTCTCCACAAATGAAACACTTGATCTTAATCAAGTCCATCTTTTTCTTTCCCTTCATTCTCAATGCAAGAACCACATCATCATTAGAAGCATTCTTGTTTTGATGAAGATCCTCGCCATCTCAAAATCTAAAATAATAGTGTCATCGATGGTAGCAAGCTCATCACAAACCTTAGACAACCTTGTCCGGTACAAAGTCACCCCTTCACCCTGTATCATCTTGGTGGCCTTCAACCTCTCATGTAACACCAACGCCTGGTTCTTGTTCTTATTCTAGAACATATTCTAAAGAGCTTCCCACATTTCATGGCACAAGTTATTCGGACAAATGAGGTATTAAGGAATCCTTGACACCATCTAGGATGATCAACTTCTCCTTTGTATCCAACTCTTTGTACACTTCTAGCTCCTTAGAGTCTTTTGGATTCTTTTTGATTTCTCACAAAAGTTTGAGATCATGTTCAGCATTAGAACCAACTTGATCCATTTCTTCCATGGACTGTAGTTGCGCAAACCTTCCAACGTGTCCTCATACTAGAGGCCAACCTGCAACTTCGATATTGTTGTGAGCCTTTCAACAACAATGTGACCAACTCCCTATTAAGTTGTACTTCACTGTGCACACTCTGATTCAATGACCTTTCAAAGTAGATTTCATTACATGTTTTTTTTCCATGATACTAAATTTTAGGTTAGAATCTTACAATCATTAATGCTACCAATCCAAGTATCCCAACAAGCTACTTTGTACAACGGAACAACAAATAACAGTAAATCAACACTTGCACAATTATACATTACTTTTTTCAAAACCCAACTTTGTTATATTAACAAATTGATAATACATTTGTTTAGAGCTCATGTACCAGGGATAGTAGCCCTCATAAATCCACTAGTACCAAAACACAAGAACAAGATACTCTGATGATCTAGCTAATGTAGTCAAAGATCATAAATCCTCTTGTCGTATCCTGAACACAAATGTTGGTCATTGTGTTCCCAATCTACAAGGCATGCCTCTATGAATGTACCATCTCCTTTAGGTCAATGAACATGACACTCCAATCTACTCTCTAGTGGATCGTTAGTCCATCAATTCATTAACACATTGAGACTCATGTTGAGTTGTTCACAATGTCGTTTGTAAACAACTCTCAACTACCCATTGTTGTTCCTCAACTCCTTTGGGACTTCTTCCCTCTAATGCCTTCCTATGCTACTCCAATGAAGACAAACTTTAGGCTAGAGGGCTACCACCTATCAGTGTAAGATGACCTTCTCCAACATTGAACTTGGGTTGATGTAATCTACTCCCTTGAACTCCTTCCTTTGTCCTTCAAGAATCAGTCCTAAGCTTACCCAGTTGTGCCTCTCTTAACAGTCCAAGAATCCTTCCAAGTTCTACACTTACATATCCGTTGATCACCTCCTTGCTTCCCTCCAACAACCTTGAGACACCCAACACAATTTTTTCTAACCTGGAAAACTCATCCACTATCATCAAAACAACTTAAACTCATCAACACAACATACCTTTTGACCTTCCCTCTTTATTAAGTCTAGGATATCTTCTCTCCAAAACAGGCAGCATAGCCTCCCTTAAGGTTGCCCAAATAGGATCGACCTCCCTTCAATGCTACAAAACCCCATGGCCCTTAATAAATAAATAAAATATACCACAAAACTTCACCAAAACATCCCATAATTGATACTCGACCTACTTGCTCCTGCAATCAACCCTCCAAATAGTCATAAAAAGATCCAAACTTTGCTCCTTTCCTCCTTTGTTTGGCTCATAGGCTCTATGACTAGCTTTAGATTATGAGTTTCTATGATTTGATGCACTTAGGATGTGCCTCATGAGTTCCAACACCTCCTCTTTTTATATAATTCACCTTGGGCCTCAACGCATCCCTTGCGGGCACATTACTAAGTTGGCCAACTTGACTTCAGTGCCTCTAGTCCAATATAAATATATAAAAATTTATGACTTCATTTCTAGAGTTTTAATCTTGGTGCTGGAAGTTTCCCATTTCTCCTTTAGAGGGCCTCTTCCATCTCCAAGTGTCAAATGTCCAAATCTCCTCATGGCTTTAGCACCACATCTTTGGGTACAATACCCCAAGCTTGGGTTCTAAGCCCACAAAGCACATTTTTTGTGCTCCTTCCTCCAAACATCGAATATAGGGCTTTTAGTACCTCCCAAGCTACAAATGTCAACAACAAGTAATTTGTATAGTTTAGAAATATTGCTTGTATCCATTGCAACCTATGTTTAAGCCTTTTTTTCAACTTTTGTTATTAATGAAACCCAATCAACAAATTTATATGAGTTAGGATTTAACTTGAATCCTAGATATTTGTGTAACATCAATGTCAACTACAAAAAAGGGAAAAGTACCTTAATAAACAACCATATCTTCAACAATCAACCCACAAATAGATAAAGTATATTTTTTTGTGTAAATCATTATACCTGTAGTAGCTTCAAAGAGAACAACTGCATATTTGATGGTTGTAGCATCTCGTCTTGTACCATCACAAAATATGATAATGTCATCTAAAAATAGTAAATGTAAGGTATAAAACCCATAAGCTACACATAATCCTTTGAGAGAACCCCTCCTTTTAGCCTCCCTAAGGATTTAGGTTAACCCTTCAACTACTAATAAAAGGAGAATAAATGATAAGTCAAAGACCCCTTTAAGCATGAAAGAAAGGTAAGGCTCATCTATTAATAAGAACAATAAAGGAAACAAAGGTTATACAACTCATAATCTAGCTTACAATAGGAAGACTAAAACCATATGTGTAAGCAAGAGACAAATATAGATCAAACTTACGCAATCATATTTTTTTGAAAGGTTAATCTTCAAAATTGCACCTTTGATATTCCTTAATTTTACACTGTGTAGAATTTCTTGAGATACTCCAATAGCTTCATGGATATGACAACCTTCAATGAAGTCAAAATTCTCTTTTGATATTACTTTAGATAATATTGGCTTTAAAAATCAGAAAATGACCTTAGCAATGACCTTATATACACAATTGTAGAGAGATATGAGCTGGAATTCATCAAAAGTAGCAGGGTTTACTGCTTTTGGAATTAGGGAAATAAAAGTACTATTAAATTAATCTATAAGTTTCCCTATAGTTTGTTATTATTCCATAACATGAAGAAGATCATCTACAATCAATTCATAAAAATCAATGAAAAAACTAGCGATTTGTTGAGACTAGGACTCTTGTCCTTTTGAAATATTGACACAACCTCTTTTAATTCTTTAGATGTGATTTCCTCCATTATAGATGCATTATCCACATTATTTGCAAAACCAGGAAAAAGATAAGACAATCACACCAATTCTTCTATCATTTCTTCTTAGGGTTGTTTAAACAAAGATTCAAAGTGTGACCTTCCCATATTTTCTAGATCTTCAAATGAAGAGGCTCTATTACATTCTAGTTCATGTAGTTCCCATAAAATATTTTCATATTTCATTCCTTTTGAAATATAATGAAAAAAGTGTATTGTCATCTCCTTCCATAAGCCAAACAACTCTACTCTTGAGTCTTCAATGAGCTTCTTGTACTAATAGTTTTTTTGTTTTTTTCTAGTTTCTAGTTGAACAAGTATAGCCTTTCAATATTCTTCACGAGATAGCCATCAAAAGCTTCATAAATGATAAGAATGAGACTATCTTCTATAACTGTTAATTCTTCAATGTCTCTTAGCCACTTTTGGTTTGACCATGGAATGATGTCATGTTTAATGATTTTAGATTCTAGAAAATTGACCCGCAATAGAAGTTTGAGAAATAGGATTTAAGCTCTCCAAAAATCTAGGACCAAAGATAGAATTTCTTCAAGTTTCAAACAAGAAGAGTCTATTTTAAAGGGAATAGGTAATTTCCTTCCCAAATATTTGATTTCTAAAAAAACAGGCAAATAATTGAAACCCCCTCCTTCACCAATCCACTAACGAATTAAGGGAGATTCACTAATAAGAGATTCTCTAATAAATAAATGATCAAGTCTTTTTGATATTTTCTCCTCCTTTACCCTCTCATTCCTTCAAGTGGATTTAAGCTTCACTGGGCCAATGTCGATCAAGGAGTGATCTAAGAGGAATATATTGAAATAGCTCGAATAACAACCTATATGAGCTCTTGGTCCCCATAATTTAGCTTGACCCAAGGTAAAATTTAAATCCCCTCCAATTATTAAATGAGAATCACCAAAAAATTACTTCCTCGCCAAAGAATCCCATGAATTTGATCTATCTAATATGACCCATAGACATTACATAAATTAAAATCCTTTTCTAGCTCTACAAAGGGGAAATTAAGGCCAAGTATTGAATCACAACCCCAAAAGTTTAATTATTTTATAAATATGAAATTCCACCCTACCACCTGACCCCTAGATCTTCCCTTTGCATTTAAAGTGCAAAAATCCCATCCAACCATTAAATTAGAAAGAATATGATGAATGGAATCACCTTTAGCTAAAGTGTCTTGAAGTATAATAATGAAAGGCTTATGTAACTCAACCAATTTGCAAAGTGCCAATTTTTTATATGGGATGGAAAACCCCCGACAACTTAGGGAAAGAATGATCATGGGGATCCCTTTGACAAGCTATCATTGTTGTAAGTGCCCTAGTTATAGAAAGTTGTTTCCCTGAAGCCATGTTTTATTTATTATAAACTTGAGCCTTTGAGAGGTGTGATTTTCGACCTTGCCCCTTACAGGAAGGGAGTAAGGTAGTCGCCCTTGGGTAGAATGAGAGGTATTTGAAGCTTAAGGTTGAAATTTATATCAAGAGAAGGATTCCCCATACTCTAACTAAGATATTTAGGTATAGACATAATGGAGGGAGTTTCAATTAAAAACCCAAAAACAATAGGACAAACTTCTAAGGAAGTGTTGGGCCTCCAAAATGACATCCTCTTTTACCCTCATTTCCATCATTTTGCCATAGTCCATAAAACTTTACCATATTCTGTACCTCCATAACCCTACATTAATAACCATTTTCATGATCATATGGGTTTATCATTATTATTTTCCAAGTCATTTATTTTAAGTATTTTAAGATAATTTATGATTAAATATTAGGAAATTAACATGTTTTCATATATATCTAAAAGTGGTATGAGTTTTATGATATTGTAGGCCTCTTTGAAGATTCTAGAAGGGTTCTATTTAACTACTCAACCACAAATTCGAATTTCAATTCCAACTCATGAAGATTTGTGGAATAATTGTAGAAGATTTGGATCATTGACTAAGCACATTCAAAGGAGAAGAATCATGGATGTTTTGATATGTGTCTCCTAAAGATGTGTGAGAAGAGTTTTATCTCATATTTTTAGGTAATTGGTTGTAACCACGAGATAATTGTGGATCCACATTTATAGATTAGTTATCTTAAGTTTTTGTATAAATAGGAGTGCATCATTCATACAAAGGAGTTCCAGATTTAAAAGTTCCATCCAAGATATGTAATTTGTAAAGTGAGGATAGAAAGGAAGAGAGTTGAATTATTGTACTATATTTGGAGCTTTTCTCCAACTTCATCTTATGGAATACATATTGTTTCTTTGATCTCCAAGATTTGATAATCCTTCAGTGTGCTTTCTAAGGAGTGGAGGGCCCCCATAACCACAGTTTTCACACCTTTTTCATTTGTTGTACATATTGGTAAAATTGTGTAATTATGTTATTTCATTTAGTTTCATTTTAAGCAAGTTTGATTTTCAATTCAGATGTGTGATTTTCATTTCAAGAAAGTGTGGTTTCATTTATGCAAGTTTAGTTTAGTTTCTTTAATGTTATTTTAATTCATGTTGTTTTGTTAAGATTGATTCAATTTATTTATGTTTGTATTGGATTGGATTGGACTGGATTGATTTAATTTTATTTGTAATTAGTTTCAAGTTTCTTGCATTAGATTAATCTATTCTGAGAAATAATCACCTAGTACATATAGTACATGTATACCTCATCATTTCACAAACCCTGAATTGACAATTTAATGACAGTGATTTAACTCACAATTACAGGAATGGAGGTGAATAAGGGGGTTTTAGATGTCACAAGTAAGTTTTAGTTAAACAAAACATAAATATTTCCTTTTCAAGAAAAAGAACTAAAAATATGAAAAATAGGAGTAAAATGAATAGTACCGAGTGAATCTTATATTGACTACTCCTCTGTAATAACCTCTGGTTGATTTTCCATGTAAAAAAATAATACAAGGCCAAGCTCATGGGGCATGTATTCCAAGCTGAATGTTGGGAAAAACATCATAATGGGCATCACTTGTTTATTATGGCTAAAGGAATTTGGAAAAAGGCATTGGAAAAGGATTTGGAAATGCAAAAAGGAATTATTGGCATTTATTTATGAAAATAAAGGAAAATAGGAGAAAAGGGAGACGAAAGTTCGTAGGTTTGCATGAGAAGGAAATTGAAGGAAAAATATAGAAAAATGAAGAAATTAGAGGCTTCTAAGGATAAGTTCATATAATTTTGCAGATTGGACATAACCTTTTAGTCAATTTTAGCTTGGAGCTCTCTTCTATTATCACATACTCTTGCACACTTACTAAATTTCTTGGATCACTCTATCACTGGAGAAATGAGGCAAAGGAAGGACAAGGAAAGAAAAGGAAAGAAATGAAAAGAAAGGAAGGATTGGATCAAGCATCTTCAAGAGGATGATTTGTAGGTAAACGGTTGTGTGTGTGATTTCCTAGCTAGGGTTTGAATGCATGGTGCATGAATTTGTGTATTTGGTTATTTTTCTATCACTAGCATGGGTTTTGTCAGGGGTGACAATGGCTTCAATCTTTCCTTTCCATTTTTGGATATCCATGATGTGATTGGGTTCTTTTCTTAGTTGAGCTTTGGATTGCGGAAATATTTTGGAACAGAGTGAGGTGGTCTCAAGAAAATTCCCATGAGCCTAGGAATATCTTGACCAGTTTTGGTGGGATTTTGGTAAAGCCTCGAGGGTGGAGGTGGTTTAATCTCTGGGAAGCCCTCAATAGGAAAGTGGAGACAAGAAAATACCTCAAGGTAACAATGAATAAATTCTTAGGAATCAAATCTTATTTTGGGCCTAGTGATCCCATGACTGGTTTTGGTAGGACTTCGGCAAAGCTTGAGCGTGGAGGTGGTTTAATATCTGAAAATACCTGGTTCTTCATGTCTTGAGATCCCACATTCATGCTTGGAATATGGCACGAGGGTGATTGGTTGAAAGAAATATTTAGTTCAACCAAATTTATTGTTGGGTGGTACATGGAAGTCCTTGACTTGGTTGGCTTTTTCATATGTTAATAAGAGATTTTTCCTATTATATTTCATGAGAAATCATACTTGTTATTATGTGGCTTTGATGGTTTTTCTATTATGGTTATTATTTTGGTTATATATTGGTTATAAGCATGGTTCCATAATAGGTTCTAGCTATGGCTCTTGATATGTATTTGATTAGTTTATGAATGATTAATGAATGCGTGAGCTAAAAAATGTTATTTCATCTATTATGAGAGGGAATTAGACATTCTTGGTGATTCTTAGATAAGTTTTAGAATCCCATGTTCAAATATGCATTCATGACTTGTGGATCACATGTTCACTATATGTTTGATGAAATGTTTGTCATGGTTTCGCCTTGTTAGGTTAATTCTTTAATCAAGTTTTATGTTAAATGCTTTGTCCCTATGTCATTTATTGTTCAGGAAAGTTTCATCAGGTTCTAGGCAATGGACTAGAGACTAGCCCTGAAAAGGTGGCTCAGGTTCCAGAACTGCACCCTCAGAACTGGGAAATATGGGTTGTACTCGCATGGAGGTAGTGTTATGCATACAACTTGAGGGTCATATCCATTGGCTTATAGGCTTGTGCATGTGGCTGGGAGTCTAGGTAAATGAAAAAGCAATCCCACTCAAGATTTGGGAGCCTAGAGTGATTGTTTAGCTCTTGGGGGTGTTGTATTTCCTAAGGAAGGTCAATAAAGCTTCAGTTTGTTGACTTTACTTCCTTAATGAAGCTAGGAGGTCAGGTCATATCATAGTAACTCTTCATCACATGTTTATCCTAGTAGGCCAATGAACTTGGGTAAATGTGGGAGGAGTGCATTACAAAGTGGTATAAGAGCTCCCAGGTTCAACACTTGGACTGGATGGGTGGACTATGTTTATCATGCATGGGTGTTAGTTCTCTATGTGATAGTTATGCATGCATTTTGACAATCATTTCTGCAGTTTGTGTCATCAAAAAGCTAATATGTTGGTTGAGATAGAGCAAGAGAAGCAGATCATCAGAGAGAGGTTGCAACACTAGACCTCAGGATAAGAGAAAATCATCATACATATGTGTATATTTGGCATACAGGTGTGATGGTTAATGGTATTTCCATGCATTATGGTTATATGCATATTGGTAATTTTGTTGTTGTGGTGTTACATGCATGATATATGTTAGTTAATCAGTGCGGTCATGTGCACATGTGTTAGATAATCATGCATGGTAGTTAACTTGTTGTTATATGCATTGCGGTCATACACATGATGATTATGGTAATTTCATTTAACATATTGATGTTATATGTATCGTGCTAATATGAATTGGCTTCTGCATATGGTCATGGTTTTGATATTCAGGTACGAGTAGATATAATTATGATATGGTGTCATGATAATTTGGACTGACTTGTGCAGATGTGATAGACTCCCCTAAGGTATATTGAGTATGAGTTTGATTATGTTGTCTATTTGGTTTATCTAACATGGTATGCTTATAGGTTGTTTGAATGCTTGATTAATTGCATGATATGAGCATGTGTCTATAATATTGCATGAAGGAATGATCTTATTTTAACATGGTTGTACTAACACAATATGTGTTGAGATAGTTGATATGCACTTGAGTGAAAGTGAGTGCTAGTTGTAGTATTATGGCTAATGACTATGAGTTGATTCAGATTATGACATGGTTGTTAGTTTTGGTAAATACTGATTTCAATTAATACACATGATGGCTTGATATTTGGAACATGTGACTAACATGTGTGAACAGTTGCAGGGAAACATGTGTGGTATTGCCATGACAAGGTAATAGTTGATTTTTTTTTAATATAAATAACAACTGGGTGATGTGATAACACATAATAAGACTCAAATGTAGCAAGGTAAAATTTAAAAGAAAGGAATTGGGTGAGAATTCCTTTGGCTATGTTTGGAAACCGCAATTATAAACGAATGAGTGCTTTGTGTACATGAAGTATTCTTAACCTTGATTTTGTCTGACATTATGTGGGTATTTGCAATATTCATGAGCATGTATTTAACAAGTACATTAACTAGTTTCTAGTTATATCTAGATGCACCAAGAGAATTGGAATCTCTTGAGAAATTATATGTGTACGTGTTCAGTTACAATGCAGCATGCTTGGCCCAACAAGGTAAGATAACTGGTATATTGCATATTTATTTAAACACTGACAATTATGTGTTTATGGAAGTATGATGTAGGGATTGCATGGAAAATGAGACTGCCATGAAATATTGAATAAGGATTAGGTTGAATTTTCCCTTGGAAGCATTGAGAATCCATGGGGGTTGATTCATAGTTTTTGTTGCTAGTTTTGTGCCTTCAGTATTTTGCGATATGTTGCACTTGATTTGTGATTTTGTTTTGTGTTTCGTACATGGTCATGCCACCTTATTTGTGGTGTTGTATTGTTATTGGTTTTTCATGGTTTTCTTCTTGCTTTTTTTTTATTCTTTCCTTTTATGTTTTGAGGGTATTGGGAATAGGTTTGGGAAAGAGGAAAGTTAATAGAGTTTAGGGAGATATAAATGAAACCTAATAAGTAATGTAAGACCCAGATGAAGTCAGTGCATGAATAATGGGTGGCTAAAGGAAAGAATGTGATAGCTTGTTTGATTGGTTGAGTCCATGGGGGTGAACAGACAATGGTAGGACACTCATGATAAAGGTAACAATGAAGGTAAATTAAATGGAATTGAGGTGTCACATGCCTTGGATATTTTGGGAATTGTTGTTCTCAATGTTGTGTAGGAACAAAAGAAGTTATCTTAACCTTAACCTTATGATATCTATTAATTGTGTTGTGATTATGAATATGATAATGATTATATATATATATATATATATATATATGTGTGTGTGTGTGTGTGTGTATGTATGTATGTATGTATGTATGTATGTATGTATGTATGTACACACACACATGTATGTATGCCATTGTCTGACAAGGTCGACATGGATCATGATTGTTTTATGCTAATGTTTATATGTATATATGTATATATACATACATACATACATACACATACACATACACACACACACACACACACACATATATATATATATATATATATCCATTATCTGATAGGGTTGTTAGGGATCATCATTGCTTTATGCTAATGTGTATATATATGTATGTATGTCGTTGTCTAACAAGGTCACCAGGGATCATTCTTATGGAGGAGGGTTTGCTTATGCAAGTGAATGGAATGAAGAGGTTCTTGTTTTCATAAGGAATCAAGTGGGAAGAGTATCCCTAACAGATATATGAGGTTAGTATCATGTGGGTATGAATTGATATTATATTTTTATATTATGCCTATGTTTATGTCATATCATGCAATGTTGAGGGATGCATTAGTGGAATGAAAACGTTGTGATATTCGGCATGTTGAGAAAGCATGAATAGTGAAGAGACACTGGAAGCAAGGTTGCTTGGTAAAGATGATGTGTTCTACAGACGTGGAGTATTGGTATTGTGTACATGTTGTATATGTAGTATTGTGTACATATGGTGTGGTGTACATGTTGTATATGTAGTGTTGTGTACATGTTGTATATGTATTGTTGTGTACATATGGTATTGTGTGCATGTTAGATATGTGATGTTGTGTACCTATGGTGTGGTGCACACATTGCATATGCGGTGTTATGTACATGTTGTATATGTGGTGTTGTGTACATATGGTGTTGTGTTTATGTTATACATATGGTGTTATGTACATGTGATGTTGTGTGCATCATTGTGCATGTGGTGTTTTGTGCATATGGTGTTGCGTGCAGGTGGCCTTGTGTATATGTCATGCATGTGGCATTGTGTACATGGGGTGTTGTGTACACATTATGCATGT
The DNA here is from genome assembly GCA_000404065.3 of Pinus taeda. Lineage (NCBI taxonomy): Eukaryota > Viridiplantae > Streptophyta > Pinopsida > Pinales > Pinaceae > Pinus > Pinus taeda. The sequence continues at coordinate 16,736 of APFE031665738.1, forward strand.
GGTGTTGTGTACAAGTGGTACTATGTACACATTGTGTAGGTGGTGTTGTGTAGATATTATGCAGGTGGTGTTGTGCACATGTGGTACTGTGTACACATTGTTCAGTTGGTGTTGTGTACATGTGGTGTTGTATGCATGTTGTGTAGGTGGTGTTGTGTACATGTGGTATTGTGTGCATGTTGTACATGTTTTGTTTTTCACATGTGCTACTATGTTATGTGTATTACGTAGTCTTTGTGTCGCGACATGCGTATTCATTGTATTGTACAATGTGTACATATATGTATTGTGTTGTACACTAGGTGTAGTTATATATGTTATGTTGTATACCAGGGGTAGGTGTATGTGTTGTGTTGTACACTGTGTATGTGTATGTGTTTTACAATGTGATGGCATATGTAGGTATGGGATATTTTGGGCCACTATTGTTGGTATTGAGGGTTGAGGTGGTTTAATCTCTAGATGACCTTGTTGTTGTTATTGAGGGTTGAGGTGGTTTAGTCTCAGGATTCCCTTATTGTTTCTATTGAGGGTTGAGGTGGTTTAATCTCGAGATACCTTTGTTATTAATATTGAGGGAGGAGGTGGTTTAGTCTCTGAATTCCCTTATTGATTTGAAGAAAAGAGATTATACTCAGTGCTTTTTGGGTTTGGAAAACCAAAACAATGTGTATACATGGTCAAAGATAAGAGGAGGCACTGGGTGTGTGTCAAGTTTGGAAATCGATGCATTGTGTGTATGGAAAGGACAAAGAACAAAGGTAGAAGATAAAGAATCATTTGAAAGATAAGTATTAGCATTTTATTTCAATTTTTTATTATGAATGTGATATATGATTTTGATTTATGATGGTTGTGTTTTTGGCTAACTGGATGTGATATGTTTATACATGATGATTTGATGAAAGAGCTAGTTTGACTTGTTATGTTAGGAAGTAAATATAATTGCAAGTGTACCTTTCTTATGGGCCATCAATGAAGTATGATTTGAATTTATTTGAATTCCTTTTTATTCTAATGGAAATTATGTGATTAGTAGATGAAAGTAAAAAATCCCTAGTTTGGGGTGGTTGAAACTGACTACAAGAATTAATAGTAGAGAAAAAAGGAATAGGAGCAAGTTGCTTTATGTTGGTAAAGAATTTCAGGAGCAAGTTATTATGGGACACTAGTACCTAATAGTGTCCATTTATTTCCATGATCATGCTATGACCAGTATGATGGTTATGAGGTAGGGATATGCCTTGGTTTTTAGACCTTTTGATGTGAGGAAACCATGCAAAGGGATGGATCACCCGAGAAGGGGATGTGGGAGAACTTGGAAGGTGAGTGACTACACAGAAGGGGTGACCAGATTACCCTAGAAATTGTGTAGTAGAGAAGGTAACTTTGGGGAATACGTTTGTTTTGGTCATTAGAATTTCCAGATGGAATCAAAATCCCATTGGGAGTGTACTTTGGAACAATGAGTCGATAACTGTTCATTGAGGGAACATATAGCACAAGGATCATAGCACCGTGAATTGGATGCAATTTTGAATTTGAAAATGGATTATGGACTTTGTGGGAAGGAGGTGAATACTGGTATTAATTTAAGGGTGGAGGCAAGAGCCTCTGGATTCCATAATTTCAGATGCAGGTATTGTATCCTTTTATTTGTTGGCTAGAGAAAATGTGAATATGTATATATGTGTATATTATTGTAAATATTGTATCAAGTTTGATATATAGAGCTCCATACAAAGCATGATTATTTTCTGGATGAAGCAAATGTGCATAGGTATATGTGGTTGTTATTGTAAATATCATAATGAGATGTATTATAAAGCTAAAGTAAATAATATGGTTGTCATTTTTTCAGCAGGATGTCATTGTAAATATTGCAAAGAGCTATGTCATAAAGCTCCATAGCCAGTATATTTTATTTCAACAATTTTCTGGTCATAGGTCTCATAGAACACCAAGGAAAATGTTTCCCTAAGGTGGAGGGGTTTGTAACAACCCCTTTTTGATTTCCCACGTAAAAAAAAAAAATAAACCGAAGTCATGGGACACATATTCCAAGTTGAGTGTTGGGTAAAACATCATAGTGGGCATCATTTGTTGTGTATTGTGGCTAAAAGAAATTGGAAAAGGCATTGGCAGAGGATTTGGAAAGGTGGAAAGACATTTATTTATGAAAATGAAGGAAATTAGGAGAAACAGGAGATGAAAGGTCACAACTTTGCATGAGAAGGAAATTGAAGGAAAATTAGAGGAAAATGAAGAAATTAGAGGCTTCCATGATTAAAAGGCTTATGAGGATCAATTCACAACTTTTTTCATTTTGGACGTAACCTTTTAGTCAATTTTAGCTTAGTTTTGTCTTCTATTCTTTCATACTCTTGCACAACTAAAGAATTTCTTGGAGCACTCTAGCATTGGAGAAAGGAATAAGAGGAAGGACAAGGAAAGCAAAGTAAAGGAAAGGAAAAGCAAGGAAGGATTGGATCAAGAAACTTCAACATGAGTAATTCTAATTAATAGGTTGCATGTGTGATTTCCTATCTGAGGTGTGAATGCATGGTGCATGCAATTGTGTATTTAGTTATTTTGTTATCATTGACATGAGTTTTTCCAAGTGTGACAATGGTTTTATCCTCTCCTTTCCATTTCTAGATAGTCATGGTGTGATGGGGTCCTTTTCTTGGATGAATTTTGGATTGTCATAATCTTTTGGAACTGAGTGAGGTGGTCTCAAGAAGATTCCCACAGGCCTAGGAATCCATTGACTAGTTTTGGCAAGATTGTGGAAAATCCTTGAGGGTGGAAGTGTTATAATCTCCAAGAAGCCCTCAAATGGTGGGTGGAAACATGAAAATTCCTCAAGGTAAGGGTTAATAAATTCTCAGGAATCCACACTTGTTTTGGTCCTAGTGATCCCTTGACCAATTTTGGCAAGACTGTAGTAAAGCCTAAGGGTGGAGGTGGTTTAATATCCAAAAATATTTGGTTGTTTATGTCTTGAGATCCCACATCCATGCTTGGAATATGGCACGGGGATGATTGGATGAAAGAAATATTTGTTTCAGCCCAATTTATGGTCAGGTGGTACGTGAAAGTCCCTAACTTGGCTTTTGCATATGTTAATCAAACTTTTTTCCTATTGTATTTCATGAGCACTCATACTTGTTATTATGAGGTTTTGATGGTCGTTAGATTATGATTATTATTGTAGTTATATGTTGGTTATAAGCATGGCTCCATAACAAGTTCAGATATGGCGCTTGATATGTTTGTTATTAGTTAATGAATGGTTAATGAACGCATGAGCTAACAAATGTTATTGCAACTATTATGAGAGCGAATTAGACCTTCTTGGTGATTCTCAAATAAGTTTAAGGCTCCTATGTTCATATATGCATTGATGATCTTTATATCACATGTTCGCTATATGCTTAATGAAATGTTTGTCATGGTTAAGCCTAGTTAGATCAAGCCCCTTTTCAAATTTTATATTAGAGGATTTTTCCTTGTGTCATTTATTGTTATGGAAAGTCTCATTAGGTTCTTGGTAGCAGAATGGAGATGAGCGCAGAATAGGTGGCTCAAATTCCATAACCACACCCTCAAAACTAGGAAATCTAGGTTGTGGTCGCTTGGAGGCATTATTATGGATGTGACTAGAGGGTCATAGCCACAGGCTTTCAGGCTTCTACATGCGGCTAGTGGTATCATCAAAATATGATCACCTAGCCATTTCTAACTAGGTGGATCAAAATACAACATGTAGGATTAATTTTACCATTGTAAAATGACTTTCATTGTGGAAAATAATTTAGTAAACCACTTTTATTAAATTATTTTCTTATTTAAATAAAAAAACCATGAGAATAATCAGATGAATCATTATTTATTTAATTTCCTCTAGGAATCATTATTAAATCCTTATTCCTTGTCACATTTTGACTAATTAATCCCTTAGGAATAATTAAATAAATCACTATTTATTTAATATTCTTTATTTCTATTATTGGAATAATTACTAAATCACTATTTAATAATTATTTCAATTTTACACCATTCTTAATTCTCGTGAAATAATTAATAAATCACTTTATTTGTTAATTATTTCTGAATAAAGATATTTAACCATTTTAAATAATTTTCCCTCTCCAATAAATATAATAAAGTATTCCAATCAGTTAGACCTTGATTTGGTTAATATTATTTTATTATTCTCCATTTTTGAGATTAACTCAATACTAGGTTATAAATAGGAGGGATTTTCAATCATTTTTCACCATGATCATAATCATCATCACCTTTATCATCTTTTATCTTCTGAGCTCCCATTTAAGTTCTCCACATTTTGTCTGGGTTTTTCACATATTGAGAGAGAAGATGCTTTTCTGAAGCATCAAAGAAATCAGAGGACCCATCCCACAAAGGGGGGCTTATAGACCCTTTTGTAAATCTCCTTCACTAGGTGTTTTTAATAAAGAATTTATTCAATTAAAGTCTTTCCGTTTGGGTTATTACATTGGATATTTTTACTACTAATTTATATTCTGGATTTTTTATACTTTTGTTGTAGGTTTTCCACTTTTATTACAGATCTGAATCACAAGTTTCCACCAACTTGTTGTTAAGGACACTTTTCACCTAGTCACTTAAGTGAAGTACTTTTGGTACACCTTCCAAGAAATTTCACACTAACAAAGGGTGACTCTACTGGGTCTTTAGTTACATTTGTCGTCAATAAATGATGACTCCACTAGTGTAATAACAACGTTCTTGGGTGACTAAAGTTTCAAAAAATTTCATGGTTTTCTACAACTATTTTTAGCCTCCTAGTTTCTATTTATAGTATTATTTCCTTTTTTGTCAAATTTTTTGGATTCGGGTCATTTCCTGGTTATTTCCTCAAGTCATAGGTATTAGCTGAGCAACAAACGAAAAAATTTGTGTGAGATCTGCTGACCGAGAGTCTCGATAGAAAAATGCACTTTTTATCCCCTAATATGCATTACAGAGTACACCATTTGGCCCAAAAACTATGTTTTCCACTGTTGCAGGTCAACACCTACGTTTTGGTATTTTTTCGATTTTTTTTCAAATTTTTTTTAGAATTTTTTCAAAAATGTTGAGGGTGTTTTTTGTAGACTAGGTTGGGTACTTCATCTCTATTTTTAGTCTCCCCTAGGTCTAGATACACTTGATTTGTCTTTTTGAGGAAGGAAAAACCCCCCTAGGGTTTAGAGTACACCTCCACATTGTTAAGAAGAGATTTGTTAACTGAGGAGTCTAGGGTTTTCAACATTTTCAACCATTGATTTTTAGAGTTTGATCCATCATTTTTCAGCTCTTTTGGATAGGTTTCTTTTACCTTTTCTCCATTTAGACTTTGTGTTTCCCTTTTCTCCATTAGGATCCCCTTGAGCATCCTAGGTTTTAAAGCTTCACACCTATCCTTTGTAGCATTTTTAAACTATGATTTTTGTTGTTTGTCTACACTATTTTTAGTAGATTATTTCCTCTAGATCTCAGTCCCTTGACATTATATATTTTAGGCCTTTTTATGTGCCTTTGAGTATATTTTTTTCCCTCTCTTTCTTAGCTTCTTAGTAGGCCTTGTGGGTGGGGTTTTGTGTGCTTAATTGGCTAATTATTTTCTATCATTTTCAGATTTATTTATAATATTTCAGTACTTTACTTTTAGGAGAACATGGCATCATGAAACATGCTTAATTAATTCATACACTTGACACATTATTTTCATACACTCACTGTTAGGTCCCTATACTACTAGTGTGACCCCTTATTGTTATTAGTGCAACCCCCTTATTATATTTTTGTGCTCATGTAGTACCCATATTGTTATTATTGTACCCCATAGAAGCCCATTAATGTTATTGTTGTGTCCTTACATTATTATTGTTATGTCGGCTCTGATTATATTATGACCCCTTAGACTCCTATATATAGAAAGGAGGTCTTATCATTTGTATCATCCAAGAATTATTCATTTGTGTAATTTAAAATAGGTTTCCCCCTCGAAGAGGAAGATTTCTAAGTCATTGATCTATCTTCTCTATCTTTTTGTGAGTTGGTTTCATAACAATTGGTATCAGAGCTTTGGATTCTAGGGTTTTGCTACTCCAAATAGGTCATCATGGAGTTTTCACTATAAATTTTGTTCTGTGACATTTTGGAAGCTAAGAAAACAACCCATTTGACACGAAATCTTGCTGAAGCTTGAGTCTGAAGTTTAGATCTTGTTTCACTATATTTCTAGAGATACGGTCCACGACATTTAGGGTTTGTGTAGATGCCTGAATTACATTCCAAACAAGTGACCTTGGGAAAATCATCATAACTTTCTCTTTGAGTATCAGATTGAAATTTTGTAAGAAGTTACAGAAATGCTACGGACTGTAATTTTCTTTTTATGTTTTTTCAGGCCTAAAGGTTGAAACAGTGAAATGTGGCACTTCGTACAAGTTTTCTCTACTGAAAAAGTGTATAATTAGGTCATCTTGGGAGATTGGGCATAACTCTTCCTTGGAAAATCCAATTGCGATCAGACTAGTGGCGTTAGAAACAAGACTCAAAGGGCTACCATAATTCACAATTTTAGACCTTGTTGATTCGAAATGTTTGAGATACCTTAGATTCAATATAGAGCTCCTACAAAGTGAAAAAAGGTGTGTAGTTTTTCAAAATTTTTCATAAGTTTGGTTTGAAAAATGAGTTTGAAGGAATTAAAAAGGCATAGTGAAGAATAATTATTCCCCAAAGAAAGAAAATGGTAACACCTAATAAGAACCCGAAATCTCTAGCATGAATCATGAAGAAGAGGAAGACATGCAACATGATATATCAAAATTATGAGACCAAGTACAACAAATTTCACTTTCACAAAAAGTAGCAGAAGCTAGGATGGATGGTTTAAAGAAATACATGGAAGATAAGATGGATGGTTTGGAAGCTAGGATGGATGGTATGAAAGACAACATTGAAGATTGGAAGAAGGACATGGAAGGTTTGAAGGAAGGTCTGAAAAATTTGCTACAAGAAAGACTTCCTAATGGCGAAAAGGTAGTAGAGAAAACTCAGAATGAGAAAAAAAAAGAAGTTAATCATGATTGGAAGAATGATAAAATTGAAGATTTGAAGAAATACGTGGAAGCTTTGACAAAGTTGCTACAAGAAAGGCTTCCTAAGGGCGAAAAGGTAGTAGAGAAAACTCATGATGAGGAAAAAAAATGTTAATCATGATTTCATAAAATCTAACATTGGGTTGAAGACCCACCATATTCAAAATACCAATATGAGGATGTTTGATGGCAAGGATCCCATAACATGGATACTACAGATGGAGAAATATTTTGATATACATGATGTCCAATTGTTACAGAAGGTACATATCGCATCTTTAAATTTAGAGCCAAATCAATTTTTATGGTATAAAGGGATTTTTTCTCGTAAACCACTTGTCACTTGGTCAATTTTCATGGAGGAAGTCATAGCACATTATGAGGATACAAAAAGCAACACCTTGTTTAGCCAATTGATAAATCTCAAACAAAAGGGTTCAATGGCAGAGCACATTGAGGATTGCAAAAAATTGAATTATAAGGGTAAATGATATTCCACAGAAGTAGAGGATTGATGTCTTGATAGGAAATTTAAAGGATAACATTCAACATGAGGTTCATCTTTGGGAACCTGATTCATTGGAGAAGGCATTCAGGTTGGCAAGAAAAATAGAAAGAAAAATTATGGCAACAAGGAAGTCTACCACTCACAGCTATAAATATGGAAGTGTTGTTTCCCCTAGTCTTCCACAACCTACAAGGTTGACACCACAACAATCGGAAGAAAAACAAGAAAAAGGGCTTTATTATAGTTGTGATAGCAAATACACTAAAGGCGATGAGAAAAAATTGATTTACATAGATTGTGAAGAGGAGGAAGAAAAAGAATAAGAAACGTCAAAAGAAGAGGATATACACAAGGAAAGAACCCTAGAGAAAGAAGAAATGAATCCAATGATATCCTGTAATGCATTGGTCATAATTACCACTCCTCAAACTATCAAGGTAGAAGGACATATCAAGAAGAAAAAAGTAATAGTGTTGATTAGTTCGGAAAGTACCCATAATTTTATTCATTGTAAGATAGCAAAGGAATTGAATTTCTTCCTATATCTAGCATCAGAGTGTCAAGTGATGGTTGCAAGTGGAGGAACCATAGATTTCTTTGGAAATTGCCATAATATTAAGCTATCCATGGGAGAATATGTATTGAATAGCCCAATGCTTTCATTCCAATGGGTGGTGCTGATGTTGTACTAGTAGTCCAATGGTTACAATCCTTGGGTACAATAGCTTTTAATTTTCAAGAACTTTTCATGAAATTTTCTTCAAAAGGAAAGGAAGTTGAATTAAGGGGTATCATAGGGAAATTGAGAAAGATAATCAGCTCTAACAGAATGACAACACTTCTAAAGAAAGAACAAAGAGGCATAATTGCATAATCATGTTCGCTAGAGGTTCCCACATCGAAATCATCTATTTCTCCAGATCTCCAAAAAGTCTTGGACAATCATTCCAAGGTATTTGAGACTCCCAAAGGCCTCCTACCTATTCTTGATCATGATCATGCTATTCATTTGATTCTAGGAAGTGTTCCTCCAAACATCAAGCCTTACAGATATCCATATGCCCAAAGGAGTGAAATTGAACATATGGTGGTAGAAATGACAGAGGTTGGTATAATTATCCAACCAAATTTGATAAATGAAACAAGGGATGAATGGAAGAATGACGAAGTAGGGTGGAGTCTTATTCAAAAGTTGCAAAATATCCTAGTTCAAACAATATTACCAAAACTTGACAAGGAAGGAAAAATCATACCAGAACTTGAAGTAGTCACAGAACTGAGAAACTGATAGCTACAAAATAGATCAATTTTAGAGTATCTCATCAAGTGGAAGAACTTATGTGCTGAATATTCCACATGGAAGGATGATAATTTTATATATAAGCATCCAGAACTACTCAAGCATTAAGGACAACACTTTTTGAAGGAGAGGGGCATGTTAGGTCCCTATACTATTAGTGTAACCTCTTATTGTTATTAGTACAACCCCCTTATTATATTGTTGTTTCCATGTAGTACCCATATTGTTATTATTGTGCCCCATAGAAGCCCACTAATGTTATTGTTGTGCCCTTACATTATTATTGTTATGTCGGATCTGATTATATTATGACCCCTTAGACTCCTATATATAGAAAAGAGGTCTTGTCATTTGTATCATCCAAGAATTGTTCATTTGTGTAATGTAAAGGAGGTTGCCCCTTCGAAGAGGCTAATTTCTAAGTCATTGATCTATCTTCTCTATCTTTTTCTGAGCTGGTTTCATGACACTCACACCCTAAGAGTATGTGAGCTTGTTTAACACCACCAAGCCAAGACTTGAAACACTACACCTTAATAACTTAACGCACATATATTAAGCCCACTTGGGCACCACGTCCAAACAATATTTGTAGTGTAGGTGTAGGATCAGTGGGATAGGCTTCCAATAACACACATCGATCGCTTTCATTGAGAAATAACACTTCACATATTAGGGAGCTTAAAATCCATTGTCATTCAACAGTCCAAAGCCAGAGTGTGTCAGAAACCCAATTCAAAGGGGGTTAAGCTAGGTCATTGTGCAAGCACTCTCCTCGGCGATACCCAACCCGTGGCAAGGAATCATGTGTGTTGATTGACTACCAAGAAGCTCAAGACTCGACTAACACGTGGACGAAGGTAACCGTAGTGACCAATCTTAGGAAAACACCCTATAGGACTGGTTGTGGGAAGTAGTTGGATCTCTACCCTACCTTTCTATGGACAACTCTACTTGTGGGGATCAAATTCCATCAAGTAAGAAATTCTTTTGAAGGCCATATGAAATAGTAGATCTAGAATTGTTTGAGGATTTAGATCACCTATAGGCTAGAGGTATTTTTTTTTGATAGGACGTGTTTGCTTATATTAGAGTAACATCATTAAAATAGTTAGTTTACACTTGGCACCACTACCCCAGTGTTATCCAGGAATAGTGTCCACTCAGATGCTGCTATTCCCACTAAGATGGGTGGCTATCTTAGAAACAAACAATCAAAGTCTACTGTTGTTTCCTTTTATGAAAATAGATGAGAGGAGAACCAAGAAGACCAACCTGAATCTTGCGTTTGATTTCCTCTCCTTCTTGATAAAGCTTCGCCGCTTCTTCTTTGTCTGCCCAGCTTCAAAAGAACCTGTGGAATCACAGCAACATACTACTATGCAAGAAACAAGGATCTAAATTCATAAATAATATAGGATCAGATGTGTACTAACCATTTACATGCATATATAAACAAGTACACAAGAATATGGAAGGAAACAAGAATAGCTTTATTTAGATGAAAAGTAGCAAGAGGATTACAACCATGTGCTCTGACCCAGCATCATCCTCCACCTAAGAAGCCCTTCTTCACCTCAAGCAAATCTAGATCACCCAACACTGTGAACGTACACCAGAAAACCAACAGCACTTCTCTATAAGATACAAAATTCCAGCCTCTGGATCTCTGTGATGAGGGATCCATATATAGATGCTTACAGAGAGGTGAGTCATCTTCTAAGATCTTGATTAGTGTCTTCTCTCTAATAGTTCCTACTTCCACTTGGAGAATGATGATCTCTTACCCATCCTTGGTTGAAAATGGAGAGGCAAGTGTCAGAGGGGAAGCTTCTGGAAGATTCCATGATCTTCCACCTCGCATTTTTGTCCTTGCCATTTGTCCATTCCTAACCATCACATCCTACAGCAGAGTAAATTAGCATGCATCGCACCTTGTACACTGGGAAGGTGATATGCATCGCAACCCCTGCATTGATCTTTCAGTATGGTTCAGTTTTGACCATTTATGAGCAGTTTTTAGTGGAGAACTTCTGGGAGATGATGTAATCAGTTGACCTTGTTCCTTTAGGCAGTGAAGCAACACTTTTATGGACTTAGGAGCCCTCAGTTTATGGACATTTATGATTGGGGTTGAAGTGCCCAAAAATGTCTATAACAGTTGCCCCCTAAAGCATGAGGTCGTTAAAATTTTTGATGTCGGGTGAAATGCTTTACTATGAGGATCTGAAGTTTTTCCGAGCTGGGAGGTGACCTGTAATAAGATACAATACAATACATTATTTTGACAACATTTTTTTCATGATCATGCTGAGGCGGGCATTCCCATGCTCAGCTTTATAAATTCATTTCCATGTACATAGGACAGACAACCGTCTGTGTGACAGACTGATGATATGGACACAACATCCTTTGATTTGGATGATCATCTGTTCGGCAATGATGTACACTGGATGTCTTTATATTCCTAAATATATCGCAGCCAGGATGGATGAAACTAGATCCGGGGTCTTCAAAACTCGTTCAATCTTCACTCGGAGTACAAGTCAATCCATGTGAAAAAAAATTCTGGAGTTGAACATGGAAAGACATCGCCTGATTACCAGCCAATGATGTAAGCTGTTAATAGGCGAGAGAGGAATCACCAATAATGACAATGACCCTCAAGGTACTACAGTACAATTTACGTGGTGTGAAAAAGGACTTAGCGTCGAACACCACGCAAAATCTCTCGATCGAAGGCCATTGATGTAAACCTGTTTCCGAAAGTGAGAAACTTGCCATTGAGGCATTGCAAGCTTCAAAATACTGAAAGGGTTGCTCCCAAGTCAACTTATTGGATAATGAGTTGATGTTGAAAGGAAGTAACCCATCGTAGGAGGGCCTTAATGAATCCCACATCAATGACATGGAATGAAGCAAATGATTTTGGAGGTGTAAACAAACTGACGATATAGGGTTCAGGGTGGTGGTCATGAAGGAATTGAAGCATGAATGTATTGCAGTGGGTGAGACACAGGTGAATTGTCTGAATGACTTCTCTTGAACATATCAGCGACACTGACGATGGATTGGTAGCGTTAACCCCAAAGACGGATGGTGTGATGGCCCAATGGTGATGACTAGTGAACGGAACAACCCAACCCGACATGGATGCGGAAGGAAAGTGTCATGTTCAAGAGCGACTTGCTACCAATAAAGTTTCTTCAAGTTTTCTTCTCAATTTTCCCCAATCATTGTTGACCAGTACCTCTTTATTTTTGTCAAGCTTGAGGAGGATAACATATGCTTCTTCTGTAATCTGCCCTTCGGGCGAACCTGTCGCTATATTTTAGCGAGCCTAGCGATAGTGAAACTCGTTCTCGTCCATTTGGATGAGTTTGTCGCTATTCGGTTTTAATGAGTTTAACGACAAAGATAACTCGGTCTCCTTCAATTTTAGAGATTCTGAAAGAAACAGAAAGAAGACTCCAAAGATTCTTTTTCGTTGTATAATCCCTTAAGTAGAAAAGGGATGAATTTTCAATAGTTCTAACGAGCTGAGCAAGACAAGCACTCAATCTTTTTGTGTAATAATCCCTCAGGTCCAAAAATATTAAAATCTAAAGGAGGGATAGCACTTCTGATTCTTTTAACAAGCCAGAGAGGCCAATCGCTCAGCAATATTTTCATATTTTATGAGTCAGGTGAAAAGAGCTTAAAGAAGACTCATTTCCGAGGAACGAGTGATGGTTTCGAGTAGCAGTTGATTCCAGGTAAGATTTGGAATTTTCCAATCACGACAGTGTCACAAGGATGGATAGCAGAATCACTCTTCGTAGATGTTCCTCGAAGGGGTAAACAATCATATGGGGGTGAATGATTGGCTAAAACCAGAGTGGAGGTGATGGCGAGAACACGACTAAGGCTCAAAAGATGGCAATAAGGCATTCACAATGGTTATTTACCAGTTCATTTTTTAACGAGCTTAAATGTTGGGGGAAACATTTGCTGATGACTTATGTTTATTTTTTAACGAGCTTGAACTATGCGCTAAAACTACTCGTGGAGAGTTTATTTTTTAACGAGCTTGAACTCTGCGACAACATTGCTCATGATAAGTTTGCATGCCCCCAGCATAATAACGCAAATAAAGGTGCATGCCCCCCAAGCTTCATTGCATTCAACTCGGCGGTTGCAATGAAGGTTTACCTTCGAGATCTTTGAAAGACTTGATTTGGAAAGGGATTTGTTTCATTTTTTAATGAGGTTGACACAGTAAAAGAACTATCCTCAGGGCAACCTTTGATCACAACTCATAAGGGGTTATGAAGGAAAGATCTGGTTCCAATGCCCCCAGTACATAGTGTACAACATCACTTAATTGATCATCAGATGATGTAGCTATGGTAGGGCTTGGAGGCAATGCCTCGCGATGATCCACACTATCAAAATGTTCTAAGTTCTTCTTCATTTTTGTTGATGTAGAAGATCTCATGGGACAGGTTTCCACTGTGGCCACTTCTTCCAGCTTACTCGGAGGCAGAAGGGCAAAAGTCCCCATTAAGGAAGGGTCTTTTAGGAGACCTAATCTGATATTTTGAAGTGACTGAGAGCTTCCGTGGATCATCAGAATGCTTCTCATAACTTGTGAACTGTGTAGCTTTTAGCCGCGTACAGAAATTACCTGCATATGAATTCTAAATCACGGGAAAAATAAAAATGCGAGATCATAACACATAAAACACATATACATAGAGATTTCCCACTGGATCTCAAAACCGAGACTACCAGCTTGATTTTTCATTATATTCCTTTCAATGTTACAATACATATTTATACATGCCGAAGCATCCGATACCATGGACCGAAAAACCATCACGTCCAATACCATGGACCAAAAAACCA
>APFE031665740.1:0-17862 GCA_000404065.3 Pinus taeda
CTCATGCACAGTTAACCTACAAATGACCCTCCATGCGCTTTAAATAGAATTCATGGACCAATCGGGTGTCAAGCCATGGATCAAGTGTCGGTAATACCGAGGAGAGAATGAACCGTCGGATCACTACATATCGTGACCGTCGGATTGTAAGTTACAAAATGTACAACGGTAAAGAAACACACTTTACCTAACTCTATACCTAACTCTATACCATACCAAGTTGAACTTAACTATTTCCTATGTGTCGGAATATCCTAACATGGAAAGTGTTTTTGCGAACTTTTCTATGTTTGTTTGCTTGTTGATTGATCAATGAATGTCATGTCTCAAAGAACAAATTTTTATCTCCTTTGACAGCCCTACTTTGATTTGATTGATTAATGTTTCTTTAATGTTTTATTTTTCATTATTAGTCTGCAGTCAAAGTTAGAATATAGTTGATTAATATTCATTCGAAAGAAAGTGTCGTAAAGTCTTCTTTTCCTTCGAAACAGAATTGTCATCAAAGTCTTCGTTCTTATTAAAGATTGATTTATTGTATGTGCATATTTCCTTTTTTTTCATCATAACATTAAGGGATTCGAAAAGAAAAACTTGCATCATTCATATTGTAGTTTGTGAATTCTTGAAAGGAATAGCTAGGGAAATTTCATTAGTTGTGCTCTTTGCTCTTTGTCAAAATCTAATTGCTATATCCCTACTAACTAAGGATTTTCGTTGTTAAATTGAATGGAAAGAATGCTTATCATATTAATTGCATTTTAGGAATTGAAAACATACATCACATAGTGAACCTTGAAAGGGAAATTCTAAAGAAGATCAACTTAAAATTTATTTGAATTTACCTAATGGAGCATTGTCACGTAACGAAAAACATTTAGAGGTCTAGGCTAGAGACATGTTCTGATGTTGTAAAACAAAGCAGTTGTCTTTAACTTGTCTACAATACATCCTAAGTGTGATACCTCATTCCATGTATGTGAGTATATCATAGCTCATCCACGTACCTTCGAGTATATAGGGAAGTTTTACAGTACGTAAAGTTTATGGGAATGCTCTCATTGTGCAGTATTGCACTAGATAGATCTTATACGAATTGGGCCTCCACATACTTTTGGGTGTATATGGGAGGACAACACTAGGTTGCTATCCATCCTTAGGTAACCAAGTTGGCCACCTTGTACACTGTGATATACCGAACACAGCATTCGAGGAGATTATGTGCCTGTAGTTCTTGGTTCGCCAAGAGGTATTCTGCAGTTCACAGTTGCTTGGTAAACTTTTTACCTATATTATCCCTTGTTTGTTTTGTTATGTTACTTTGATTAAAATAAAATTAATTGACTAATGATAACATCCTCCACGCTCACTCCTTGATTGATCTTAGGTTGACACATATGGCAAGAAATCCAAAGTACACCGATCAAGGAATTCCTTTTGATGGGAATCCTAGTCCTTTTCCTCCTTTTGGAAATATTGGTGCTCCATATATGGCTACATTGTCCCTTCCGATATTTACCATTGGCTTGCCAGTATGGTTGTTTTCAACCTCCTTGGATCAAAATGTCATGATTTCTCCATAATCAAGTACTCCTCCAACTAGACAAAATCAACCTCCAGTTGATCCTAAAGTTGACTCTTTGCCTTCTTCTTCAGTTGTTTCTTCCTCCCCTTCTTCCTCTTCTCCTGGTGAAAGTATTGGTACTAGTAACCATGTGACTAAGAAGAAGAAGAAAGGGAAGAAGAAGAAGAAGAAGCAAATTCAACAGAGGGGCAACCAAGCAACCATTTCTTTGAATGCAACATTTGATGAGAAGCCATCCGTCAAGCCTCACAAAGTTTGATATCCATGCAAACTTTGTGCGGGAGACCATCTTCTTCGAAATTGTCCTGATATTCCTCAAATCTTAGAAGAATGGTCTTCTCGTTCACATCATCCTCTGTCATCAACTTCTAGAGATCATGTTGATGACACACCATCAACTAATGGTAGTAAAGTTCATGGAAAGAAGGGTAAAGTTAAGTTTCCATGTAGGTTATGTGAAGGGAATCACCCCATTCACCTTTGTCCCTATCTGGAAAAAGCCTGTTGGATAACCGTCCTACTTCACTGCAGTGACTTCCATCTAGTTACAGGAGACTATCCCTTAACCCTTCACCAGTTGATGAATTGACTAACTCAAGTCAATCGTCAGTCAAACCCACTCTCTCTGAAAGTGAATCCTAAGAGTCTATACCCGACCCAAATCAACAGGTCAAGGTAACAGTTGACCCAATTTCACCTTCAGCTAATCGTACCTTTCCGAAGAGAGTGAATATGATACCACTCAAGTTATTATTTTTTCTTCAGACTCCAATGATCTTGGGGGCAGTCCTCCTATTCCATCAAGACAGGAGGAAAATCCTCCCACTCTCGTAACTCAAGGGGTTAATTCTCCCGTTTCTACGATACCCCCTCCAAGTAGTCTAGTCACTTCCTTTGATTTGAATCGACTGGCAAGATTTTGTCTTCCTTCTTATGTGCATTTCCAGATCATAGTACAAGTTTGTAATATGATTGTATCTAGCACTATTATAGATGAATGTGCATCGATAAGTATCCTTTCCTCAACTACTTAGCAAGCGCTCGATTCACCACCGCTTGTGCTTGTTACCTAGAATTTGTTGGCTTTTAATAGAGGAACCAGTCAACCATTAGGGATCCTCCCTTAGTTACCTATTAATTTGGGAGGAAAATTTGTTTATCTGAACATGATGGTAGTCCCAGGCCCTTTAGATTATAATTTACTTCTTGGGCACGACTATGTTTATGACATGGGAGCTATTGTTTCCACACTCTTTCGAGTGATGTGTTTCCCGCATGAAGACAGAGTTGTCACCGTTGACTAGCTTTCATTTCCTAGTCCAAATATGGCTCCTAGTCAACCATATTCCCTAATTGGTCCTTCTGTACCAATGGTATCATCCCTGCCACAGGTTAATTATGTGGCAACCTGTTCCATACCTACATCAACTGATGATCAATTTAGTGATGTTGTACATCATGTACTAGGGGCATTGGAACCAAGTCTTTCCTTCATGACCTCTTATGAGTCGTGATCAAGGAATATGAGGATAGTTATTTTACTATGTCAACCTCGTTAAAAAATGAAATAGCTCCCATGAGGATAGTTCCTGGTCTTGTGTCAACCTTGCTAGAAAATGAAACAAGGAATATGAGGATAGTTCTTTTATTGTGTCAACCTCATTAAAAAATAAAACAAGGTACCAAATTCCAAGTTGAGTCTTTGATTAGATCTCGTAAAATCCCAGTTGAGTATTTTACTTGATCTCATAAAATAACCTTCATTCTATCCACCTAATAGCCACGAGTAGTCTACTTAGGTGAATGTAATGATGCTTGGGGGGCATGCACCTAGTGGTAGAGATAAGTTTCCCTGTAGGTTATGTGAAGGGAATCACCCGATTCACCTTTGTCCCTATCTGGACGAAGCCAAAAAGGTGTTGGATAACCATCCTACTTTACCGCAACGACTTCCATCTGGTTACAGGAGACTCTCCTTTCATCATGCTGGGGGCATGTAAACCAATCTCAAGCATAATTTTTCCTCATTTCAAGCTTGTGTAAAAATGAAACTGAATCCAAGCATAGCTTTTCATTTCAAGCTTGTGTAAACATGAAACTGAATCCAAGCATAGATCCCTATGGTTCAATCTTGTGTCAAAATGAACCCATCTCTATTTTAACCCTCGCGATTGTCAGTCTATCAGCCTTTTTTTTTTTAGATGAGCCTTGGTTGTTTTCATCCCATCGCCACCATCCCTTTGGCTGATCATACGCTTTCACTTGGTTGTTTTAACCTTTTTAAGGAACAATTGCAATGAGTGGTCTTATTAGCCAGCCTCTTCACATAAATCAACATATTTTGAGAAGTACGAACATCACCAGAACAAGTTGCTACCCTAGACACCACTCGTTCCTCAAAATGGAGTCCTCTTTAAGCTCTTTTCAGACTCTCTAAAAATGAAAAGATTGTCGAGCGCTTATCCTTTCCAGCTCGTTAATGGATTGGAAAGGATATCTCTCTTGTATTATTTTTGAGCTTGAGAGATTAATTTATGAAAATGAACTTGTGGAGTTTTCTTTTTGTACCTTTTCAAACTCTCTAAGCATGAAAAGGACCGAGTTATCTTTTTTGTTAAACTCATTAAAAACATCAAATAGCGACAAACTTGTCCATCTAGACAAGACCAAGTTTCACCTTCGCTAGTCTTGTTAAAACATCAAAGAGCGATGGATTCACCCGAAGGGTGAAATTATAAAACAAGCATATGTTATCCTCCTCAATATTGATAAAAATAAAGAGGTATCGGTCAGCAATGACTGGGGAAAATGGAAAAAGGGGAAAACCACTTTATGGTAGCAAGTCGCTCTTGAACATGACACTTTCACTCCATCATCGTGACTATCTGGGTTGGGTTATTAGCTTGATGGTTATCATATAGTTGGTCTATCATACCATCCATCGCTTTATTTTGGGTCAATGCTACCAATTCACTTTAGCGTCGCTGACATGTTCAAGAGAAGTCATTCAGTCAAAATCCATCTTTTGCAATACCATAAACCTTCATTTTCATGACCGCCATTCCTGAACCTTGTGTTGTCAGTCAAATTACATCTATAATATTACTACACTCGTTTCATGTCATTGATGTGGGATACATCAAGGCCCTCTGATGACTCGCTTCTTGTCCACATCAACTCATTATCCAAGAATTTGACTTAGAAACACCCATTCAGTACCTTGAGCCTTGTATGCATCAATGGCAGGTTTCTCGCTTTCGGCGATAGGCATACATCAATGGCCTTCGACCAAAAGACTTTGTATGGTGTTCAACATCAAATTATCCATTCATACCATGTAGAAGGTATTGCATTACCTTGAGGATCATTATCATTATCAGTGATTTCTCTTGCATCTGTTAGCAGCTTACATCTTCAGCTAGTAATCAGATGATGTCTTCCCATGTTCGACTTCAGATCACATATTCACATGGTTAGACTCGTATTTGAGTGAATGGTTGAACGAGATTGAATACCCCAAATCTAGTTTCATCCATCCGGGTTGTGATATTAGGAGTACTAAATCATATGTACAATGGCTTTACATTGAAGTCATTCCAATCATGGGTCTATATCTGTAGACGACTGTTTATGTACATGTAATGAAATTTTATAAGCTAAGCATGGGTATGTCTTCCCTCAGCAATTGATGTAAATCAAATATCATAATATACGTATTGTAATTGATGCAAGTCATCTTCCACTTTGATACCTCCTCATCACATCGTAAAGCATTTCATTCAACATTGGCATTTTCAAACTTCATGCTTTAGGGGGAAACTGTTACAAATCCATTTGGGCACATCAAATCCCAAAATTCAGATTAGTTTTTTAGGGCTCATCAAACCCTAAATTTAGTTGTTTCATGCCCTAAACAATTCAACCCTTTGATTGCCTCCTTCCCAGACAATTTCATGACTTGAAGACATCCAAAAATTTCTTCTAGAGGGACCAACGCAGGTAAGCCATTATGAAGGTGCACTGTAGAGCAGTTAAGTCCACTACCAGGGTGCTTTGAAAAGTAATTAGGCTTCCTTTCACCTGTGTTGGGTGAGAATGAGAGAAATTCACATAGGATTTGGGGAATATTCTTATCTTTTGGATTCATCTAGAAGTTTCCCTGTATTATCAACTCCTATGAGCTCGAAAATGGATGAGGAATGATTTAAGGAGCATCCTATCCTCTCATCCCTTCCTCCATGGAACTAATTCTAAGTATGGAAGGCCATTCAATGTTACCATTAATGACAAAACATCCTTCATCTTCCTATAAATTGACCACTCATCTAAGTGATCAAGGGGATAGCTGGATTATGTTGAATTGTAAGGAGATAATGTTGCTATGAGAATTGACATTGGAGAAAATGATGTGATGCCACAAGCTTGTCTTTCTTTTGATGTGATGTAGATGGGATCCAAGCCAGAGGAATAACTTTGAATCAAACACTGATGGTTGTAATTCCTTCTTCTATCTAATAAAGTGTTTGAACCTTTTTCCAAATGTTATGTTCTTTCATAACGCTTATATGTATGAATTTCTTCTGATTCCTTTCATTTATATTCAATGGATTGTATGCTTTGATCGGTTTTTGTCTTTTGTTTTATTTACAAGGTACTTCTCAAGTAGATTAAGTACGAGAAGGAGCGATGGAATCGATACAAGGGAGACGAGAGGAAAGCAAAACTACAAGTAGGCCTTCTATCTTCTCATCTTATCTATTGTTTATAGGAAAGTCTAAAACACTTTAAACTGTTGTTCTAGGCACGGTTACTTACCTAGTGAACTAGTATTTATCCGTAGATGCTAAATTCTCCAAAACACCCTATAGAGTGGGGTTACCTACACCCCTCAAACCCCCTGTGACTCCCCTCGCTACGCAATCGACGCAACGAAGGGGGGGCTCCAATCCCCTTCTAACCCCCTAGTTAACTACGTGGGCTAGTCATGGAAAGAATATAACACAACCCAACAATTTCCTCTCTATTGTTGCTTCGCTGCTACCAAGCCTAGATAGTACCCCGGTGGAGTCACGCAAGAACACAAGCATCACTCCACTTCCAGTGAGCCTAGTTAGTACCTTGGCATAGTTACTTGCATCACCTCTCTGTGCAGGAAGCCTTTCTCTTCTTTCACCTTATTCATTTTTTTTTTTTTCATTTTTCATTTTTTTAATTTTTCGTAATAGTGCATAGCACTTATTCATTTCAAAGGAAGAAGAGGGATCCCTACTTATTGAGAGCAGAAGATGTTGTTCCTTCAGAGATGTAGTTTATTATAAACCTCTGACATGCCTGTTAAGGTTTTCCCCCTCACCTTACTCTACTTCACTGATCGGTTAACCCAGAAACAACTGACTAGAGTATGTGACACTAGTTAGCGAAGAAGCGTTGTGTTTTCACCAAGGTTCATTTCAAACAGTACGTATTTTCCATCAATGTATCATGGACTAAAAGTAACAATTTCTTCATATAGAGGCGGGATGACAGATTGCCAAGTAGTGATAGCTTCACATGTGTTATAGACATATTTGGGCACATCAACCCTAAACTTATATGTCAATAAACTAGGGCTTATCAATCCCTAAAAGAGTTGTTTCATACCCTAAAAGAACTTAGTCATATAAATACATCATTCCCCAAAAGTTCCATCTAAGAAACCATCCATAAATTGCCTAAATTGAACCATACTGACTACTCCATTAGCAAAGTGTGATGCACACTGAGTGGTACACTGCCAAGGTGCGATGCATACTGTTTAGGCCTTCTATAGGGTGCGATGGGCGAGGGTGGACAAATTTCCAGGATATATTGTTAGTTGGTTGCTCATGGAATCTTCTAGAAACTTCTCCTGTGCCACTTGCCTCTCTGAATTCGCCCAAGGATGAACAAGGGAACTAGGAAACCATCTCCAATCCCTTCTCTTGTGGAACCAACTGTAACAAGTGGAATGACACTAATAAAACCCCATGGATGACTCACACCCTTGCAAACATCTATAAATGGGTCCCTCATCCAAGAGATTTTGAGGCTGGAATATTTTGAATTGCAAGGAAGTGTTGATAGCTTGTCATTGAGGAGAGATCATTGTATTCTTGTTGGTGTGATATTGCTATTTCATGAGGTGAAGAAGGATTGAAGCTAGGAGGATGGTGTTGGATCAGACAAATGGGTTGTAATTATCCTTTCTATTAATAAAGCTCTTCAATTTTTCTCCTATATGATTGTGCAATTGTGAATGCTATCATTTGTTCATTATATATATGATTTTGTAGTGTTTATGTTGTAATAAATCATGATGCTTTGACAGTTCTTTATTGTTATACTTGTGCAGGTAGTCTCCAAGTGTGTTAAGTACAGGGAGAAGTTACAGGATCTACCAAAGGAGAGAGAAATAAAGTAAGGGATTAAGTGGAATTTCCAGGTTGGTTCCATTATCTTTCTCTTATCTACTACACATAGGAAAAATCATTGAATTGCTTTAAATTGTTGTTTCTAGGGTAGTTGCCAAACCTAGAGGGTTAGTGGTTCAACAAGACACTAATTTTCCCAGAAACAAATTGGTGACTCCACTGGGGAGACCAGATGTTTGTTTTTTGTTATTTTTTGTTTTATGATCAATTTGATAAACTATAGACAGAGTCTGAAGCTAGCCAGGTAGCTTTCGAAGTTCTCTTGCTTTGCAATTGCATAGTAGATGAATGTTGCTTCAACCAATCTCTGGTTTAGTTTATGAATTAAACATTTGACTTACAAGCACATCTAGATGGCCTTTTGGTATCTCACTAACCTCTCAAGACATTCCATCATACTTTTCTCATTATTGTTCATCAAATCCCAGCTTAATTCATTGAAAACGACTCCACATTTGAGCCAAAACCCATTTCAGTTGTGCTCCCTGGACCATCGCATTGTCTTCCATTGTGACTTAGTATGAATAGCACCTCCCGAGTGTAGAAAGTGTGATTCATCTCAATTTCTGTGAAGCCTAGGTGCGATGATTGACTGAACTCCTTTTCCATCTAGAAATTGAGGGTTTTTGAGTTGTTTTCAATTTTGTTTGGTTGTTTTGCTGCATATGAACAGTGCCTCTTTACTGAAGCTTACTTGCACTTATATCAGCCTTAGTTACATTAGGATTAGTGAATGTTTTTTGTGTTATTGTTCCTCATTTACAATCCTTTGTCGAAAATTTGTTTTAGTCGATTTGTCACTTTGATACAAAAAGTGTCGTAATTGTCGTTTTTTGTCAAAAAGAGAAGTGTCGTAAATTCTTCCTTCCCTTGATAATCGATTAAACTTTTCTTGATGTATTTGATTTTATTTTTTTACATTAAAAGTGTAGAAAGCATTTTTATTCAAAATTGAAAGTGTCATTTTGAGTCTTCCTTTCCCTTTTGAAGAAAAAATTGTCAAAAATATCATTTTGAGTGAAATATTTCAGATCTTTGCTGCATTTAGTTTTCCATTTTGCATCTTTCACATTAAGGAAAGTGAAAACAAATACATGCATTTACATTTCACATTTTATGATTTTTGTGTGAAAAGATGATTTAGGGAAAAGCACTAGTGTGTGCTCTTTGCTCTTTTCTTAAAAGCACTCTTATCTTTCTTTCCCCAGTAGCTAGGATTTTCATTTCTCAAATAAACAAAGATTGTTTATCATTGTAGACTGCATCTTAGAAATTTCAGATCATCATTACGTAGTGAACCATTGAAAGGAAAAATCTAAACAAGATCAATTTTAAAATGAATTTCAATGAACCTAACAATGCTTTGGAACTTAATGCAACATATCTAGAGGTCTAGGCTAGAGACATGTTCCGGCGTCGCTGAAACTAGTGGCTATCATTTTCATTGAAGGTTGGGTGATTCCTCCTCCTTGATGCGAAAAGTATTAGCACGGACTTTTGATCCCCATACAGTCGTGTATATATTGGGAGACCACAATAGGCTTAAATCCTTTATCCATAGGAAACCGAGTCTGTCGCCTTATTGATCACAATGCACTAAACATAGCATTTGGGAAGATTGACTGCCATACATAAGTCCTTGGTAATTTCTCTTTAATTTATCACCAAGGTGTATATTGCAGTTTTGCGATTGGTTTGGTAATCCCTTTGTCTAGATTTTCCAGAGTAGTCACTTTCATTCATTTTCGACTCTCTAAAAGAAAAGTTCCATCTGAGCACTTGTCCTTTCAGGCTCATTAAAAATCGAAGGAGACTAGAGTCATCTTTAGCTTTCTCTCGACTTTTTAAAACTGAAAAAGAAAAGTTGTGTCCAAGTGTCCTTAAAATTAATTGAATTCGGAATAACATCCCCATTCCTTACTTGATCTTAGGTTAAAACATATGGTGACAAATCCGGAGTACATTGATCAAGGAATCCCTTTTAACGGAAATCCTAGTCCTTTCGTTCTTTCGGAGATATTGGTACTCCTTATATGGCTATATTGTCTCTTCCGAGATTTACCATTGGCCTACCAATATGGCTGTTTTCAACCTCTTTGGTTCAAAATGTCGTGATTTCTCCAACTGGACAAAATCAACCTCCAGTTGATCCTGAAGTTGACCCTTTTCCTTCTCCCTCGTTTGTTTCTTCCTCCCCCTCTTCCTCTTCGCTTGGTGAAAGTATTGGTATTAGTAACCAGGTGGCTAAGAAGAAGAAGAAGGGGAAGAAGAAGAAGAAGAAGAAGCCAATTCAGCAAGGGGGCAACTAAGCAACCATCGCTTTGAATGCAACATCTGATGAAAATCCATCCATTAAGCCTCAAAAATTCAAATATCCATGCATAATTTGTGCGAGAGGCAATTTTCATCGAAATGGTCCTTACTTTTCTCAGATATTGCAAGAATGGTCTTCCCATTCACACCATCCCGTGTCATCAACCTCTGGAGATCATGTTGGTAACACACCATCAACTAGTGATAGTAAAGTTCATAGACAGAAGGGAAAATTCAAACTTCCATGTAGGTTATGTGAAGGTAATCACTCCTTTCACCTTTGTCCCTATTTGGATGAAGCCAAAAGAGTGTTGGATAACCATCCTACTTCACCACAGTGACTTCCATCTTGTTATAAGAAACTCTCCCTAAATCATTCACTATTTGATAAACCAACTGACCAAAATCAACCGTCATTTGAAACCACTCTCTCTGAAAGTGAATCCTATGAGTCTCTACCCAATCCAAATCAACAAGTTGAGGTAACGGTTGACCTGATTTCACCTTCAACTAATTGTACCTTTCCCAAAGAGAGTGAAAATGATACCTCTCAAGTTCTCTTTGTTACTTCGGATTTTAACGAGCTTGGGGGCAATCTGCTTATTCCATCAAGATAGGAGGAAAATCCTTCAGTTCTCGTAACTCAAGGGTTTAATTCTCCCGTTTTTATGATACCCCCTCCGAGTAGTCTAGTCACTTCCTTTGATTGGAATCGACTAGCAGGATCCCACCTTCCTTCTTATGTGCCTTTCCAAATCATAGTACAAGTTTGTAAAATGATTGTATTTGGAACTATTATAGATGAAGGTGCATCAGTAAGTATCCTTTCCTCAACTACTTGGAAAGCACTTGGTTCACCACCGCTTATTCCTGTTACACATAATCTGTTGAGTTTTAACAAAGCAACCAGTCGACTGTTAGGGATCCTTCCTCGGTTACCTATCACTTTGGGAGGAAAAATCATTTATCTAAACGTGATGGTAGTCCCAAGACCTTTAGATTACAATTTACTTCTTGTGTGTGACTATGTTTATCACATGGGAGCTATTGTTTCAACACTCTTTCGAGTGATTTGTTTCTCGCATGAAGGCAGGATTGTCACCGTTGACCAGCTTTCATTTCCCGGTCCAAATATAGATCCTAGTCAACCATTGTCCCTAAATGGTCCATTTATACCAATGGTATCATCCCCGCCACGGGTCAATTATGTGGCCACCTATTCCATACCTACATTGACTGACAATCAATTCAGTGATGTTGTACATCATGTAATGGGGGCATTGGAACCATATTTCTCCTTCATGGCCTCTTATGAGTTATGATAAGGAGTTTGTGGATAGTTCCTAGTCTTGTGTCAAACTCTTTAAAAAATAAAACAAGGAGTTCGAGGACAGTTCCTTGTCTTGTATCAACCTCGTTAAAAAATGAAACCAAGGAGTATGAGGATAGTTCTTTAACTGTGTCAACCTCATTAAAAAAAAATGAAACAGCTCTTACAAGCATAATTCCTTGTCTTGTGTCAAGATCTCTTAAAAATGAAACAAGGTCCCAAGTTCCAAGTCAAGTCTTTCACTTGATCTCGTTAAAGAACCTTCATTCCATCCACCCGATAGCCATGAGTAGTCTACTTAGGTGAATGTAATGAAGCTTGGGGGGCATGCACCTAATGATAAAGATAATTTTCCCTGTAGGTTATGTGATTGGTCTATCACACCATTCACTTTGGTCTATCTGGACGAAGCCAATGAGGTGTTGGATAACCGTCCTGCTTCATCGCAGTGACTTCCATCTGGTTATAGTAGACTTTCCCTTTCATCATGATGGGGGCATGCAAACCATTTTCAAGCATAGTTTTTTCATTTCGAGCTTGTGTAAAAATGAAACTAAAGCCAAGGATAGTTTGTTCGTTTCAAGCTTGTGTAAACAAGAAACCGAATCCAAGCATAGCTCCCCATGGTTAAAGCTTGTCTAAAAATGAACCCATTTTCAATTTGCAACCCTTGTGATTGCCATTATGTCAGCCTTTTTAGCCTTGGTTTTTTTCATCTCATCACCACCATCTCTTTGGCCAATCATACGCTTTCACTTGGTTTTTTACCCTTTTTAAGGAACAGTTGCAATGAGTGGTCTTATTAGCCAGCCTCTTCACATAAATCAACATGTTTTGGGAAGTTCCAACATCACTGGAACCAATTGCTACCCTAGACACCACTCGTTCCTCAAAGTAGACTCCTCTTTAAACTCTTTTCAGACTCGTTAAACATGAAAATATTGTCGAGTGCTTGTCCTTTCCAGCTCGTTAAAGTATTCGAAATGTCATCCCTCCTGTATTATTTTATCCTTTTTCGAACCTGAGGGATTACTTTACAAAAAAGAACTTATGGATTTTTCTTTTTGTCCCTTTTTCAAACTCTCTAAACATAAAAAGGACCGATTTATCCTTGTCATTAAACTCGTTAAAATAATAGCGACAAACTTGTCCATCTAGATGAGACCAAGTTTCACTGTCACTAGACTCGTTAAAACAATAAATAGTGACAGGTTTGCCCGAAGGGCGAATTATAGAACAAGAATATGTTATCCTCCTCAAGCTTGACAAAAATAAAGAGGTACTAGTCAGTAATGACTAGGGAAAAAGGGGAAAAATCTTGAATAATTTATGGTAGCAAGTCACTCTTGAACATGACACTTTCACTTCATCTCCATGATTGAGTTGGGTTGGGTTATTCCATTCACCGGTCATCATACCATTGGTCTTTCATACCATCCATATTTTGGGGTTAACGTTACCAATTCATCTCAGTGTCACCGACATGTTCAAGAGAAGTCATTCAGTTGAGAAATCACCATCCAGTTAATGTATCATACATTGCAATACCTCCAACCTTCATTTTTTCATGACCACCATTCCTGAACTTTGTTTCATCAGTTAATTGTTTCACCTCCTGAAATCATTTGCTTTGTTTCATGTCGTAGATTTGGGATACATCAAGGCCCTCCTACGACGAGTCACTTCTTGTCGACTTCAGCTCATTATCCAAGAAATTGACTTAGAAACAACCCTTTCAGTGCTTTCAAGCTTGCATACATCAATGGCAAGTTTCTCACTTCCGGCGACAGGTTGACATCAATGGCCTTCGACCGAAAGATTTTGCATGGTGTTCAACATCATATCATGTATTCACACCATGTGAATTGTACCGTAGTACCTTGAGGATCATTATCATTATTGGTGATTCCTCTTGTGCCTGTTAACAGCTCACATCATTGTCTGGTAATCAGGCAATGTCTTTCCATGTTCGACTTCAGAACATCTCTTCACATGGTCTGACATGTACATCGAGTGAAGATTGAACGAGTTTGAAGACCCTGGATCTAGTTTCATCCATCCAGGCTGTGATATATTCAGGGATATAAAATCATCAAATGTACGAAGGCTCTACACAGATGGTCATCCTAATCATGGATGATGACTCTATATTTGTATAATCACCAAACTATATCTGCAAACAACTATCTGATCTATGTACATGAAATGAAATTTATAAAGTTGAGCATGGGAATGCCTCCCTCAGCTAGATCATGAAAATCGTATTATGATGATGCATTGTATTATAACTCATTCAGGTCACCTTCCAGTTCAAAACTTTGGATCCTCGTGATAAAGCATTTCACCCGACATGAATTTTTACGACCTCATGCTTTAAGGGGCAACTATTATAGACATATTTGGGCACATCAACCCCAAACTTATATGTTGATAAACTAGGGCTCATCAACCCCTAAAAGAGTTGTTTCATACCCTAAAAGAACTTAGTCATCTAAATACATCATTCCCCAAAAGTTCCATCTGAGAAACCATCCAAAAATTGCCTAAATTAAACCATACTGACTGATCCATTGGAAAAGTGTGATGCATACTGAGTGGTACACTACCAGGGTGCGATGCATAATATTTAGGCCTTCTATAGGGTGCGATGGGTGAGGATGGAAAAATTTCTGGGACAATTTGTTAGTTGGTTCCTCATGAAATCTTCTAGAAACTTCTCCTGTGCCACTTGCCTCTCTGAATTTGACTAAGGATGAACAAGGGAACTAGGAAACCATCTCCAATCCCTTATCTTGAGGAACCAATTGTAACAAGTGGAATGAAAGTAATCAAACCCCATGGATGACTCACACCCTTGCAAACATCTACAAATGGATCCCTCATCCAAGAGATTTTGAGGCTGGAATATTTTGAATTGCAAGGAAGTGATGATAGTTTGTCATTGAGGAGAGAGCATTGTATTCTTGTTGGTGTGATCTTGCTATTTCATGAGGTGAAGAAGGATTGAAGCTAGGAGGATGGTGCTGGATCAGACAACTGGGTTGTAATTCTCTTTTCTATTAATAAAGCTCTTCAAGTTTTCTCCCATATGATTGTGCAATTGTGAATGCTATCATTTGTTCATTATATGTCTGATTCTATAATGTTTATGTTGTAATAGATCATGATGCTTTGATGGTTCTTTGTTGCTATACTTGTGTAGGTACTCTCCAAGCATGTTAAGTATGGGGAGGAGTTGCAGTATCTTCCAAAGGAGAGAGAGATCAAGTAAGGGATTAAGTGGAAGCTCCAAGTTGGTTCCATTATCTTTCTCTTATCTGTTACACATTGGAAAAATCATTGAATTGCTTTAAACTGTTGTTTCTAGGGTATCTGCCAAACCTAGAGGGTCAGTGGTTCAACAAGACACTAATTTTCCTAGAAACAACAAGGCCTCTTGTACTTTACCCAGCTTGTTTCAAGAGTCATGCATGGTTTCATGCGAAATTAACCTACGAACGAAAACAAGAAAATAAACAACAAAGAAAAGTAGAAGCAGAAGTAAATGCAAAAGAAAAGTAAGCAAACAATAAAGCAAACAAAAAATCATAGAAAAAAAGCAAACAAGCATGCAAGCAAGAAAACTGAAAGAAAACTCTACTCCTACTCCTAAGCTAACGCTGCATGAATTAGGGGAATTTTGAGGTCTAAAATGGGCCTCCTAAGAAAATTGTACAACCAAAATAAACTTTATAAGAACCAATAGGATTCAAGATGATGATGTCAGCCATGGGGGATGATTCACCATTTTTGGACTAAAAAAGTAAAAAAAAATTAAAAATTAAAAATAATAAAACTAGTTTTTCAACTCTTATTTTCAACTTATCTCCCTAGGGTTTTACTCATATTTTGAGAGGGAGTCCTCTTTGGATGGAAAATTTAATTCCTCATCCAAGGAGTACCCATGTTGCACACTTTCGATGGACCCTACTACTTGAAAAATGAGAAATACATGAAAAATGTGATTGCAATCACGTTTTTTCATGTATTTCTCATTTTTCGTGTAGCAAGGTCCATTGAAAGTATGCAATATGAGTACTCCTTGGATGAGGAATAAAATTCTACAACCAATGAGTGTTTCCACTCGAAATTTGAGTAAACCCATAGTGAGATATGTTGAAAATATGAGTTGAAAAATATTTTTTTCTTTTTTCCCTCTAAAATTTGATGATGTAATCAAATATTATTTTAGTATTTCCACTATTATTTTATAATTTCCTTAGGAGGCCCATTTTAGACCTAAAAAGTCCCCTAATGGGCCTGATCACGTGAAGTGATATTTCCAATGTAGCGACCAGCGCATTGGTTGACCCATGTTGGTGAAGGCTTAGTCCGCGAGCAACCCGGTTGTGCGAACCAGCAAATGTGAAAGATACAACAATGAAAATAGGCACACTCCGAGCATACAAGCGTCCACAGAACAAAAATGAGTGAAAGCGCATGACATGCACTTTTTTTACTTTCCATGGTGTTTTGCTACACTATGGGTAGATTTTGAGTGTATGCATTCCCTTAATCGTGACATGCAAGGAAATGTGAGAAAAGTAGACCACTTATGTTGTGCAAGTGTGCTTGCTATGTAGGATTCCTCCAATTCATGAGTGATGGGATAGTGTAGCTCAAGTGGAGGAAGTAAAATGTGAGTGTTATATTAATCTTAAGTGCATACAAATGAGTGATGAGGAGCCTTGAGTGTTTGAAAAATTTCCCGATCAGAAGTGAAACAACCCTCAGGACTGCAAGGGCTTGAAATAACCATCATCTTGGGCTAAAGTGCCTCGACATTCTGAGGGGTTTCAACTTCATTGAAAAATAGATCATCATAGACCAATGTCTTAGATGGATTAACAACAAATGAATCAACATCATGATCATATGATGACGTAAAGAGATCACGACAGCTAAGATCAAAAAACTTAGGATGTTGGTCAGCATCCTCATGATTTGATGAATCACACAGAGGGGTAGATGAGAAGAATTTATGTTCACCCTCTGCAGCTCCAGAAAAAGCAGATGAAAGATCAAGTGGATTTTCAATGAATGATTGGTCCTCTCTGTTGTCATGTGATGGACTAATATCCGATGTTTCTTGTGAATGATCAACAGTGGGTGCATCTGTGGATGGAGATGCACATGAAAAATCAAGGATGGAAGGATCATCAATGTTGAGGAAAATGTTCCCCTGGGGCTTTTTGGGTTGAAACCCTAGCAGACTGAAAGTTGTCTATAAAGAGAAACACACATTCACATAGCCACTATGCTATTATAAGAAAATTCTATAATAAGGGGGCGTACCTTAGGTCCTACGTTTGAGAAGGTCCTTTAGGGTCCAAACCCTTCTTCAAGTTCCTTTTGCTCCTTTGTCCTACCAAACAACCAATTCCAAAGAATACAGCAGTATATGGACAAAACTTATAAAGAAACCATCTTCATGTTATAAAGAAAGGTAGTTAGTTATGAACTTTAAACAACCATTCACATATGAATTCCAACATGAATATCATAAACATAAAGAAGGTTTATATCAGGAACCAAGATGTGTTTCTTTTATTATAGACAAATAAAATGCATAAAAGGAATAATTTCACCTGAGTCACCTTTCGCAGGCTCCAAGCAAATCTTCCTTTCGGATCCGTCCAGCCTCAAGCCTTTAGAAAACTCCTTCCATGACTTACTCCATGATGTCATAAATAGTAGATGAACATCAACACACAAGGAAACAAAGGTTTCCTGTACAAATGGGGGAAGTGAAGAAGGCACAAGGGTCCTTAGACCTGGTCAAAGGAAAAATCTCAGTATAATAACCTTTCTCTCTCTTCTATCCTCCCTTAGGCCTTCCCTTTGAGGTCTTTTTATACCTCTCCCAAACTAGTTTTTTAGTTGGGAGTTGGTTGGGAACAGTTGGGCCACGGGCACTAACAGGTGATCAGCAGGTAAAACCCGCGATATCCACCTGAAATTAAGGAGTTTTATATTTTTTTAAGTGTTTGAATACATATACGTGGGTTGGGTATATTCCTACCCACATATACACGCGTTTAACTTAGGGCAATGTCACGTATAAGGGATAAAACACTGTTTTTTAAATTTTGGACCAGGTCTGGAAGGAGGGGTTTCCCTAGGCCATGAGTGCAGCATCACAAACC
>APFE031665740.1:21349-42615 GCA_000404065.3 Pinus taeda
TAAAAGGGATTTTGGACTCACCATTTTTACCATTTGAGTTTGAGAGCAAAGATTTGGAGCAAAAGGAGAAAACTTCCCGTATACCAAATTCGACCATTCAAATTCTTCAAAAACCTCCAGGTAACTCTTATACTTAGCTTGCAATTGATTGTGATTGGTTTTAAGATTTTTAGTTAATGTTTCACCGTTGAAGTTTTTGCCCAAAATTTCACCGCGGCATATACGCGGGTTGATAATATGAAACCCGCGTACACGCGGTCCCTATACGCGACTGTGTGCACAGGGACCTGCGTATACGCCGCGAACGAATTTTAAACAAAAACTAATGGTTGCAAATCATTTTTTCTCAGAATGACGGTCACTTGGCATGAAAGAGAGCACGCATCAGTGGATAATGAAGTCATGAATGATCTTGTAGCTTTGGATGCCCTACAGGGATGCGATTTTCTTAAATTCTTCAAACTGCCGAATATGAAAGAAAACACATGTCTGCTTGAGATGCTCATTGATTATTGGGACGTCGAGGAGGAAGCCTTTATGATTGACCAGATGCCACTCAGGGTAGAAGTGGAGGATATCTATTTCACCACGGGCCTTTCCTGAAGGAGAGAGGTAGTACATTCCCGGGGCAGGACACGAAGCAGTCTCACAATAGAGGACTACGTACAGATATATTGCCTGAGACATCCCAAGCAGGTTGGGAGCCATATTTCTATCACACATGTGGCGAGTTTATCATTGAGGATAATCCTATTCACCATAGCTCAAGTGAATGGATCGTCCTCTCTGCATCAGGCATCAGGGCTAACCATGAGCGTGGCAATTAACTGTCTCACTACTGTGTTCGACTGGTGTACTCCTCTTCTGGCCAACATGAAGAGCCAACTCACTTCTATCAAGAGGGAATAGACCAAAAACTTTGGATATGGGACTATTCGGTGTACTTTCATTTTTGAGAAGGTTCTCGCACTCCGCCCTAGGGTACCAGTTTCCAACAGAACCCCACGAGATCCCCGTATGGGCTGGTGGGTTGATCTCATGAAACGTCTGGGGGGTGGGGAGGTCCCAAGGACTGCCTTTGACGATGACTTCTTCACCTGGTGGGATCAACAGATCATCGCCGTAGATGACGACCCTTATGCTGGGCTAGATTTCTGAGGAGATCCTGACTTAGCGTTAACACCGAACGCAGCATGGGGTGAGATTGGTAAGAATTTTTTGATTTTAAGATTTTTTGGATTTTTCAAATATAATGATGCATTTTGTTAAATATTTTTGATGGGATTCAAATGACTAATATGATGATCATGTTCCAGATATTGGGCTGGTATGACCAGATAGGTTCCCGCGGCATGGACGGCGCGGCCGAGGAGCCGAAGAGGCGGCTGCTGATACAGAACAAACTCTAAATAACGTCCAGCGACACTTGACGAGACTGAGCTGCCGAGTACCGATGGCTGTGATAGAGGATCTTCCTGAGGATATGCAGTGTCATGTGGTTGGCATGCCACGTGATTGGGTTCGCACTTTTTGGCGTGTGGCCAATGCGATAGTTACCTACTTGGCCGCTCATCCTGAGCCGGGGCATTAGATATGCCGGACATGATTATGGGCATTTGAGCCCGATTTTATATTTTGGACAACATATGAATTGGATGCTTAAATATACTGATATATATATATATATATATAGTTCGACTTTTTGATGCTTGATTTTATTGTGATGAATGGTTGATGTGCCAATCTAATCCTTGATTAGCGATAGAATCAACTAACTAATTATGAGATCTTGGAATGTGAAAATAATTAATATAAACAAATGATCTTTGCAACAACCTCACCCTTAAATACTGGCAATATAAACATAGATCCCTTACCCGATAAATGTTGTTTAATTGTGACACAATCAATTGAGAATCAAGATAAACTACCAATGAGTCGATCTCGTGAGAAATTGCCTCGGATAGTAAATTAATAACGGCGGTATACTCAGCCATATTATTTGAAGCGGGACCAATGCATACGCCTCTTGATACCATCAATTGACCAGTTGGATAATAGAGTACCCAAGCTGCGGAAGCGAGATTCAGAGTGTGCCGACTAGCACCATCGGCGAACCCAAAATAGACCAAGTCATCCATTAACACCTGCCACAGCGGACCAAAAAGTGTTGATATAAAAAATCACGATGATATATGTACAAATATACATAATGTACAAAGAAGCCATTGCCTAACTCCTACTTAAGCAAAGTAATTCTTTAGGTAGAGCCCGTTTCGGGGCTCCACCAGCTTGTTTCCGTCAAAATCGATTAACTCATACGACCCTTTTTGTAAAACTCATTTAATAATGAAAGGACCGTACCACATAGGCTTAAACTTGCCTGCCCCCAAGGTGTCTTTATCTTGGTCATAGACCAAGACAAGGTCACCTTCAGAAAAGACTCGAGGACTGACAGATTTATCATACTCTATTTTAAACCTTTTCTTATGAGCCTCATTCATCGTGGCGGCATCTCGACGCTGCTCATCGAGATATTCCAAGTGAAGGAGGCTCTCTTCGAGACTCGAAGTATCTGGAAGGAGCTCAACAACTAACTTAAGAGATGGAATTCTACATTCAACCGGAAAGATAAATTCCATCCCATAAACCAACTGAAAAGGTGTAAAACCAGTAGTAGTCTTCACGGAGGTCCAGTATGCCCAAAGAGCCGAATACAACATAACGTGCCAATTGGACCAATTTTTGTTAATTATCCATTGGAGGATCGTCTTAAGAGTTTTATTGACTTCCTCGACCTATCCATTGGCTTGAGGATAATAAGGATACGAATGCTCCTACTGGAAACCCAATTTGGGAGCCAATTCAGACATCAGTTGATTCTGGAAATGACTGCCATGATCAATGACAATATCTCTTGGGATACCGAACCTTGAGATAACTTAATTGAAAAGGAACAATGCTGTTGTGTCACTATCATTTTTGTAAGTGGGCATGGCCTCGGCCCACTTCATAAAGTAGTCTACAGCCACAATAATGTACCTGTGATTCGCCGCTGAAGGTGGATTACAAGTTTTAAAATCAATACCCCACTTAGTAAAAGGACCGATGGTGACAACGGGAAAAAGAGGAGCTGGATGAGCACGCATCTTACGAGTAAAGATTTGACTGGGGTGACAACGTTTGACCACTTCCACACAGTCTTTAAAGAGTGAAGGCCAAAAATAGCCGACACGTAAGATGCGCTGGGTTGTAGCAAGCCCTGATAGATGACCACCACAAGCTCCACTGTGGCAATCATTTAGCACTGATTCTGCTTCCTCTAAGGTTAAACAGTGCCGAAGGATTGAATCAACCCCTTGAAGGTATAAGGTATCACCAATGATAACATAATTTTTAGCTAGGTGACGTAATTTTCGACGTTCATCCTTGGAGAAAGTAGAGGGAAACTTCGAAGTCTGGAGATAGACAATGATATCTCCATACCAAGGGTCGAGTGAAGAGATGAGGAATAAATGTTTGTCAGGAAAACTTTCCTCATAAACAATATCCTCTCCACAAGGCAGCTGAGAAATTAGCTCAGCGAAAACCATGGATTTCTTAGACTTGGCTGACAAGAACTCGAGATCAAATTCTTGCAAGATGATTATCCATCTATTATATTTTCCCCCAATCACTCGCCTACTGAGGACAAATTGAAATGGATTGACTGCCGCTAAGACAAAAGTTTTGCGTAGCAAGATATAATAACGGAGCCGCTGGACAGCATGGACGACTGCCAAGGCCAACTTCTCAACTAGAGAATAGCGAAGTTCAGGACCTATTAAGCCTCGGCTCAAATAATAAATCACGTGCTCGGTGAGAGAATTGTCCTCCTAGACTAGAACCATAGCAATGGTTGATTCTGCTGCAGCGAGATATAAAAGGAAGTCTCTGCCATAATCCAGTGGACTCAAAAGTGGGGTAGAGACTAGTGCTTTTTTCAAAGCATCAAATTATCGTTGCGCAAAGTCGTCCCATACAATTGGAACTCCTTTCTGTAGCAAACGCATGAACCCTTTAGTGATCTCGGCATAATTTTCTCTAAACTGCCTTAAGAAATTAGCCTTCCCTTGAAGACTTTGAGGTTGACGAATTGAGGATGGGGGAGGCAACTGAACTATTGCCTCAACCTTGAAAGGATCAACCCGAATCCCTTCATTTGACACAATGAACCCTAACAACCGACCGGATGTAATCGCGAAAACGAACTTGTTGGGATTCAACTGGATTTTATAAAAACGACATCGCTCAAAAACCATGCGAGGGTGACTAGGGTGATCAGTTCTCTTTCGAGAACGAGTAGCGAGATCATTTAAGTACGCTTCGATGACATGCTTGATGTCATAGAAAGCATATGACATGGCCCGCTGAGAAGTAGCTCCAACATTTTTAAGACCAAAAGGCATCTTTTTATATGCAAAGGTACCCCAGGGACACATAAAGGCTATCTTATGTTGGTCTTCAGGACAGATAGAAATTTGATTATAACCAGAGAATCCATCCATGAAGGAAAAAATCTCATTACCCGCACACTCGTCGATAATCTGATCAATGAATAGCGTGGGGTAATTATCTTTCAGACAAACCTTGTTTAAGTCCCTAAAATTGATGCATACTTGGATTGTTCCTTATTTTTTATCCACAAGGACTAGATTAGAAACCCAATCAGTAAGAAACAGGGTATATAAAACCCGCCTTTAGCAGCTTTTCAACTTCAGCTTTAATAGTTGCTGCTTTCGTAGGGTTGACCGGCCGAAGCCTCTGACGAACTGGTTTGGCGTTTTCATACGTCTTGATCTCATGTTGAACTATAGATGGGTCAATGCCAGGCATTTCTTCATAAGACCAAGAAAATACATCTCGAAATTCTTTGAATAGGTCGGTGTAAATTTGAATTTCTTCATGGGAACACTCAATTCCGATGAAGAGATTCTCAATAGTGTTAGGGTCCCTAGAGATGTTTATAGGTTTTGTTTTTGAAATCACCGACATATTACCTTCGGCACGAACGTGTGCTGGAGCCAAAAGATTTGACACCGTACAAACATCACTAGAGCAGAGCTCGAAGAATCTAGATTCTACCTCTTGCAATGGAGGAAGAAAATATGAACGATGGTGTAAATCTTCCCAAGGTCGATCTATGCCCATCATTGCTTCGAGGATTGCTTCTTCCGAAGGTAAAACTGAATCTAAGCAGTCCAAAGCAGAGGTAGCATCAAGGCTCCAAGCCGGGGTCACATCACCATCTAACTCCTCTTTGGAAAAAGGAGTAGAATGGTCGTTTGCAGAGTTGACGATAGACTGATATCTAAGCTCAGCTGCAGATATAGGAAATGCCATTCCATTCACTTGTCCTTCAACTAATGTGGTTGTAGGTGAAGGCAAGGTCCAAGGGTCTGAAAAATAGCGAGTTCGGAAGAACTCTTCTCGAGAAGACTCCTTGGAAGATGAAATGGCCTTGATTCTAGCGATAGGAGAGGGAACTCAAAAGTACCCATCAATGAGGAATACATCCCTACTCCTAGATTCTTAGTAGGCGGACGAGGGTTATCCACTAGAGGAATAGTAGAGTCGAAACTTGCTTTAGGATCAACCGGACAATTGTCCAATTGATCAACCTTAACGATTTTCCCCTCATGAGGAAAGAAAATAACACGAAACAGAGTCGAAGCAACGGCGTCCATTTCATATACCCAGTTCCTTCCTAAGAGGAGATTATAGTCTAGGTTAGCATCTACGACTTCTACTTCAATATTAACGACCTTCCTCCCAACACATATAGGAAAGGTCAGGATAATCCCATGCGGTTTATGAGAATGACCATCGAACGCAGTCAAGACGGTAGGTGAAGGAACAGCCGAAGGCGATCCAATAGCCTTCCAACATGACATCGACATGATGCACGTGGAAGCTCCTTCATCAATAACGGTATGAAAAATATTAATTTTCCGCTATGTAGACTTTATTTGAAAAGCCATATGATGAGGGAGTCGCTTTTTGACATTTAACATGTTGAAAGTGAGCACTAAAGAGTTAGTTGGATCGACTGCCCCAATCGCGGAAAGTAAAGCACTTCTTTGAGCCGGACACGAATGGAGAACCTCTAAAGCAGACATGGCGCATGGACTCTAGGCTAAATCCTCAACAATGGAGTAATTCTGGGCAGCCCTAGCATTCAGATTAATAGTCGTGCGTTTAGCGGAACCTTTCAGTATCCGTGGTATAGTCTCAACAGGGGGTTGCTCAATATGAAGGTCAGTACTTCCGGGAATAGCCTTATCCTTTGAAGTTTTGGCTTCACCATAATCACGTCACTGAGTAGCCACATGGACGTTAGAACCCATCATGAACACATTCGATGATTTTTCCCCTTCCTGGTTGCCCCCTGCGAAGGTTCCAGGATTTGAACTCGCGCCAGCAAGAAGTTGCTACCCTTGGGGAAAAGGGTTTGTTAACACAGCTTGAGAACTAGAAGCCCCTTGCTGCCCTAACAAGAGCTGAGCATCTTCAATCTTGGGGCAAAAATGAGTTAAATGGTCTCCTTTGCACAACTTGCATGGAAACTTGACTTCCTTTTTCGACTCATTTTTACCACCACTAGCATTATCGCCAGATTTATTTGCATCAAGCTTCCCATTCTGGTTCTTTTTCCTACCTCGTACTTTATTTTTCCCATTGGAATTTTGATTTCCTTTGGGGTTATCAGATTGGATGGCATTAATTGAAGAAGTTTGGGAATTCGAAGGGTTAGAAGATGTGACTTGGTTGTTAGAAGCAGTTTGTAAAGACAACTGCTGCAATTGATTCAACAAGTTCACCGTATTCGTGTCTACCGACCCAACAATACCATCCGCGTGGGGACCTGGCTTCGACTTAGCTACTCAACCTAAGACCAGGAGCATCTGGAAGTATTTTTTGTAGGATCCCAGACTGAGAGTAGAATCAATTCTAATTGCTGGGCCCTAAAACTGGCTTGCTCCTCAGAATAGACCCCAGACATGGAGACATCCTTGGAGATCTCAGGTATCAAAGACTTCAAAAACCACTCGAGACGGTACTCCGGAGGGATTTCGGCTTTAATAAGCCTCTTTCTCCGTCTCCATTCCTGAATATGATCAGAAACGTGAGTTGCCTTATCCTGATGAAAAGTGGCCAGTAGTTCAGTTCCGACATCATACCGGACAGGGAACTGAAAATGGTTTAAGAAAATATTGGCTAAGTCAGCGAATGATGTAAAGCTGCCCCCAGGAAACTCTATATACCATTTGGCCGCATTACCAGTCAAGGTGCGTTGAAATAGTCTCAACCTAGCCGAGTCATCGATCAGGGAGTTGGATGAGCACCACAAATGGAACGTGGTTACATGGTTGCCCAAGTCCTCACCACTCTTCCCTTCGAATTTTGTAATGTCCGAAGGGAGTTTGGTCGAGACTGGAGGCCAGGCTGGATTGTACTTGATTGGATCGTTGGTTAACTTAGTGAGATCTGGCAAGTTCAATGTTGCCAGAAACGGAAGCCTAGGAGGAGCTTGGGGATTCCACCCAGACTGGGCGGAACTCCCAAAGCTCTTAAAAGATTGACCTAGATTTTGGAAGGCACCAGGTTGCCCGAAGTAACCAGCAAAACCCGCTGAACCAAAAGGCAAGCCTTGTGATCCAGCAAAACTCAGAGTTTGACCAACTCTGGCCGTATATCCACCATACCCTGCAAAGTTTCCTCCTAAAGGATTATAAGGAGTTAATAACCCCTGATATGGATTCCAAGCCGAAGCTAGGGGAGGAATACTTTGGAATGAACTAACTGTGGTATACGGCCTATTCCCATATTGGCCAAAAAATGGATTCCCAGTTCCGGCGCTACTAAGCCCAGGGTTATTCCAACCTTGGAAAGGATTGTTGCTTTGTCCTATAGAAGAAAAAGGCATGGATCCTATCGTTGGGTTGGAATGTGGTATATGACCACCTCCAAACGGAAAACCCTGAAACAAAGCCGATCCACTCATCATGGACGTGGCGGCCCTGAACGGAGCTGAAGGAATGCCCTGTGAATGGGCACCAAATGGGAAGAATCCAGAACCAAAAGCATTGGTTTGGGAATTTCCACTCGTGGACGGAATGGAGGTAGACCCAACAAAATATGTGCTAGCAAAAGATCCGAATAAAGAGACGGAGGGGATGGAAATAGTTCCTCCCCCTTGTACAGATATGGGAGTCTGCACAGTCGTAGCACTTGTAGAAGCCATGCTTCCAGTAGTGGTCATTGAAGGTAAGCGCGTAGCGTAACCTGGACTTGACGGTCTATGCGTTGGAGTCCCAACGTATTGTAATACATCTGGATGACTAGATGGTAGGGGAGAATTCGGAGCCGCTAACGGCTCAGAAAGTTCTTCTACCTCTATGTTATTCTCCACTTGTAAGCGAGCTCGAGAAAGAAATGGAGTGTTCCTCTCTTGTTCCGCGGAAGTACCGGGCCTTGCTTGAATACTAATGCCCCCGAGAGGAGGATCAATCCCCGATGCGTCAGTTGTCGTGGGACGAAACCCACCGATATTATTACCTCTGCGCCTTCTAGGAGAAGGCTCTAAACTCGGTGGTGAAAGACCATGAAGTCTTCGAGACCGTCTAGGAGATCAATCAGCCACTTTGAATTTCTTGTTTAAAATATAACTAAAGACTCAAAAAATTGAAAGCTAGGCTAACTAGGAGCAC
Source organism: Pinus taeda (assembly GCA_000404065.3). Lineage (NCBI taxonomy): Eukaryota > Viridiplantae > Streptophyta > Pinopsida > Pinales > Pinaceae > Pinus > Pinus taeda. The sequence goes on from APFE031665740.1 coordinate 30,100, forward strand.
AGAGCACACACTATAAAGTCCCTAAAGATACAGCCAGTCAAACAACTTCCAAGTATTTCCGCTCCAGGTGATTAGGACCGGACACCAAAATATGAGAAAGTGAAATAAGGGGCCTTCCGAAGATAGTCTGGGATGATGAGGGCCCAGGCTTATCAGCGAAGGTAACAAAGGAAGTTACGCTGACCTCCTAACAACAGCCTACGCCGGTGCAAGCCCCCAAGCTTCACAAGGGTGCCCTCCAGTAGCACTGTCGAGAGTGATGCAACGTCGACCTTAGGTGCCACAGGATTCCCCTCCACAACCACCTATGTAGTTCCCTAGGAGTGGCAACTATGGATACCAACTCGTCACAGAAGCCAGGCGGAACAGTCATGAGGTAAGTTCAGACAAGTAGGAGAGGGGGTATTACTCTTCCCTGTCTTCACAGACCCTCGTGCTTAACTCCTAGATTTGGAGCTTTCCTGGTCTTCCTAACGCTATTGGATTTTCTCTCGTTATTCATACTCCTATGTTTGATGTTTAAATGGCCTTGGAGAGTTAACTCTCCACTCGTCTAATCCAAGGCCCTAAAATCCTAAAACTTGTTGCTGTATTTAACTTAAAAGAAAAAGTTCTAGTGAATTTTAGTTGCGCTTGATTTTAAAATAGGTTGTTCTTTAAGTCAGGGGATGATGGAAGTGAAACTAGTGGTATTTTTTCGACGCAAAAGAAATTAATAAAAACCTAACTATATTCATATGCACTTGTCTTTGTTTTTCGATGAAGAGTAATTTCTATAGGGTTCGAAAGGAAACTTCTAATAAAACAAGCTTTTCTTTTCTTTTCGTTAATTCACACTTCACATTCACAAAAGTTAACAAAGCTATATATGCCTAAAGAGATGCAAATCTATCCTAATGCAACAATTATATGCTTGATGCAAGATTCAAGACAACTCTAAAAACAAGAAATGAAAGTTACTTTGCTTATCAAATTTTCCTTTTGCCACTTAGAATGTCTAGATGGAATATGAGATGCTACCATTCATTTCGTCTAAACACTAAAAAAAAAACTCAAGACAAACATAAAGAACTTTCATTCACTAAAAGGAAACGAAATGAAAAACAAGTTCAAGAAAGAAAAACGAAGTCTTTCAAAAAGTTTTCTTCAAAGCAACAACAAAAAAGTCTTTTCAAAAAGTGCTTTCAACAAAACTGAAACTTTGCGATTGAAACAATAAGAAACAAACACTTTTTGCAAGTTGACACCATACAACAGATGAAAACTCAACAAAAACAAATGTGTTTAAAGATGCTCTTTAACAATCGAAAACAACAATGAAAGCTTTGGCAACAAAGACCAAAAAAGATCAAAAAGACAATTTCAAGAAAGTACCAATCAACAACTTTCATGAAACAAAGAAGTAGATGGTCACAAAAGCAGTTTTGTCAAGCAAACAAAAAGTCACCAAAAGCAAAATTCAACACAAAGATTGATACCAATCTTTTTGCCCTGATAAATTAGAGCTGCCAAGATTCCAACAAGAAATCTTGCGTGCTTTCAACAAAAAAAACAATGATGACGCTTGCAAACACAAAACAAGACCAATACTCCTTACAATCAGAGAGAAATCGGAGTAAGACGCTTGCTGTAAAACAAACAACTGATACTGAAAAAATGACTGTTTCAAACTGACTCAAACCACCAGACAAACCTTCAGAGACACAAAAATTTATAAATCTTGAAAATTGCAAGATATACGCGACTCTACTTATGTACAGATTGCATGTATATGCGACTGTGCATGAGGAAACCTGCATATACGCAGGTTTACTTCAGGAAACAAGCGTATGTACGCTTCTGTAACTAAGGAAAACATCGTATATGAAAGATTTTCAAGAAAAATAAAAAATAAACTGAAGAAACTGGAAAAACTTAGAATTCAAGAACAGACCAGACAGTAACAACAAACCAACAAGCAACTGAGCCCTGATTGGCTTGATAAACACCCAAACTAGGAACAACAAGAGTGTTGTCCCCAGTGGAGTCGCCAATTCTGTTGAGGGATTTGCTCCCCTAGGGCTTTTGGGTGGAAACCCTAGCAGACTGAAAGTTTTCTAAACAGAGAAACACACATTCACACAACCATTACGCTATTATAAGCAAATTCTATAGTAAAGGGGCGTACCTCAGGTCCTACGTTCGAGAAGTTCCTCAAGGGTCCAAACCCTTCTTCAAGTCCCTTTCGCTCCATTGTCCTGTAAAACCACCAATTCCAAAGAACACAACAGCATATGGACAAAGACTTATAAAGAAATCATCTTCATGTTATAAAGGAAGGTAGTTAGTTATGAACTTTAACCAACCATTCACATATGAATTCAAACATGAACATCATAAACATAAAGAAGATGCATATTAGGAACCAAGACATGTTTCTTTATTATAGACAAATAGAATGTACAAAAAGAGTAATATCACCTGAGTAACCTTTCGCGGGCTCTAAGCAAAGCTTCCTTCCGGATCCGTCCAGCCTCAAGCCTTTAGCATATCTCCTTCCATCACTCTCTCCATGATGTAATAAGTGGTAGATGAACATCAACACACAAGGAAACAAGAGTTTCCTCTACAAATGGGGGAAGTGCAGAAGGCACAAGGGTCTATAGACCTGGTCAGGGGAAAATTCAATATAATAACCTTTCTCTCTCTTCTCTCCTCCTTTAGGCCTTCCCTTTGAGGTCTTTTTATACTAATCCCAAAGTAGTTTTTTAGTTGGGAGTTGGTTGGGAACAGTTGGGCCACGGGCACTAACAGGTGATCAGCAGGTAAAACCCGCGATCTCCGCCCGAAAATAAGGAGTTTTATATTTTTTTAAGTGTTTTAATAAACATACGCGGGTTGGGTATGTACCTACCCGCGTATACACGCGTTTAACTCAAGGCAATGTCGTGTATAGGGAATAAAACACTGTTTTTTAAATTTTGGACCATGTCTGGAAGGAGGGGTTGCCCTGGGCCATGAGTGTAGCATCACAAACCATAAGAGTGAGATTTGGAGCTATAACAGATGCCCCCTAATATATGAGGTCAGAAGGGGTACATGATGGCCGAAACGTATTATGCAAGTACATGGAAAGGGAATCTTCCAAAAACCGAGGAGGACTTCACCAAAATTCAGCCTGCCAAGCCACAAAAGGAGATTAGAAAGAAACACCGTCTGAGGCGGGCATACCCATGCTCAGAGAAAGGAAAGCATGTCCACATATCAAGTACAAGTGGATCCACTAAGTATACAAGTATAAATGACTGGAAAATACATAATGGATCATCTAATCATAATCGAACAAGTACATGTCTGAATATCACATATAAACTGTCAATGATGCTGGAAGATACAACGGATCACTGATATCAAAGACTGATCCCAAAAAGGTACCGACTGAACATGATGGATAAGGATGGTACTGCACTGCAAACTCAGGTGTCAGCATATAGAATGTCGCCGTAACTGACTGCAACATATAAGGTGGAAAGGCATCAACTAGCAGTAACAGGAGCAACTGTCAAGTGAACCAACGAATGCTGATACAACCTGAGGTCTTCACCGACCGCCATGGTACATTTATACACCATGGGAATAAATGATCTGAAGTCGACCATGTGAGAAATCATTTGATTACTGGTCATTGATGTATACCGTTAACAAATGCGAGACTACTCACCGATAATGATAATGAGCGTCAAGGTACCCAGTACAATCTAACGAGTGTGAATAGATGAGCTGGAGTCGAACACCTGTAAGAATCTATCGATCAGGAGACAATGATGGTTTCCCACTATCGATAGCGAAGGATCTGCCACTAATGACTGCAAACCCCAAGGTACTGCCAAATGGACTCTAGATCTTTGCCCCGGAGCAATGAGTAGGAGTCGATAGGGAAATATCCGCTAGAAGGAAGGCATTAAGGCATCCTTCATCAATCTAGCACGAGTGTAACCCGCAGGCTAATAATGTGGAAGGAATCGGACGAAAGAGATGTAGTAACCCAACCGAAGTATGTTTATGGCGTACACAAGATGTGGCTAGCGCACAACAGAAACCCTCTGAACCAACCAATAATGAAAGCCGACACAGAGGTGAGGTGTCCACCTATAGGGTCAAATGGAAACCAAGGTACTGCACGAATCCCAATGTGTGATAATGTAAGCTGATGTCAAACACAAGGGAAACCACTCAGTCAAAGACCCATGATACTGATCGATGCTGAGCACAAGGTGACCTATCAATAATGAAAATAGGGTGAGGGTGCATCTCTAGGCCTGCCCTCAGAGCAAGATGTTGTCGTCGATAAGGACAAGACCCGCCAGCAAGAAGTCAATGGAGACCTTCTCAAACCGGCACGAGTAAAGGACCAATATAACTGATGTGATGAGAGACATGATACTGACAACCAGTGATGGCCGTTTGAAAAATGAGTCAAGAGACACCGCAGAGAGGCCGACTCAGGCTAACTTCCCTTGAACAAAAGCACAACTCAAATGTGACTATATGGCAGCTTATGATGACTCTGTATAAGTTCGTCATGTAGGAGGCACAAACGAACCCTCCATATGATTGGAAGAGATAACCAATCGGGGGAGAACTGACTCAATAACAAGGTTAAGGCGTACCTAAGTCAAACTAAATCCCGCCCAAGTGGAGGAGACTTTGTTTTGAGTGCTTTGTTCAAGGGCGACACGAGTGACTCTAGCTGCCAATAATAAATGGAAATATTCTCTCGTTCCCGCTCTTTTTGGAATATTTAACTTTTTTGTCTTTTTCTGTTAAGCTCGAAAAAGAATAACAGAATGCTATGGTATAGTGGAAAGAATGAGTGTCGATGAAACAGATGATTTAGTTCCTAGGAATGGAACATCCTATGCTCAATGTAGGGAGGTGAAAACTGGTCAGTGACACTCAAAGGTGTGTTCCTTCCACGGGTCAAGGTGTGTCAAGTTGCAGAAGTCAAAGGTATGCAAGGTTGATTTTGCAGATGTCATGGTCAAAAGTTGGCTTAAATAGGAGTCCAGGTGAAGCTGGCTTTAGGCCAAAAAGGTGCAAGTGGTCAACATGCAATGCAGTGGTACAAGTCAACATAAAGGAGCCTCTAGGGTATAAAGCCAGAACAAAGCGAAGAAGCTAAGAGGAGTGAGTCTTCAACGCATAAGTCATGGCGGGACTATAGAGGACCCCCGATCCTACTCAACGGAGCAGCATGGGAAACAAATGTCAGTGAGGTGCTAACTACGATGCCCATGTAAAGGATGGCTCTACCATCGTGTCATGATTTAAAGAATCGGCGAGTGAAGATGGCTTGCGAACCATAACACAATGGGGTCGACCCTATGGCAGATTTATCGGAAAATGGGGGCTAGTATGCATAATGCAACAAAAAAATGGTGTCCCTAACCTATATGCCAGTGAAAAAACGATACCTCCCATGACGGGTCAGCAGTCATGGAACCGTCTCGAAACAGTTGAAAACGTCCAAAATGTCCTGAAAAACAAACCATTCTCGACATTCCAAGCTCCCAAGTTAAAAGTCACATGAGGCCAAACAAACTAAAATTTTGAAAAAATTTTACATTTTCAAAACTTATAAAAGGGATTTTGGACTCACCATTTTTACCAATTGAGTTGGAGAGCAAAGATTTGGAGCAAAAGGAGCAAACTTCCCGTGTACCAAATTCGACCGTTCAAATTCCTCAAATTCCAGGTAACTCTTATACTTAGCTTGCAATTCGTTGTGACTAGTTTTAATATTTTTCATTGATGTTTCACCATTGAACTTTTGTTCAAAATTTCACTGCGGCGTATACACGGGTTGATAATATGAAACCCGCGTACACGCGGGCCCTATACGTGACTACGTATACAGTAACCCGCGTATACACCGTGAGTCAATTTTGATCAAAAACTAATGGTTGGAACTCAATTTTTTTTCAGGATGCCAGTCACATGGCGTGAAAGAGAACATGCAACGGTGGATAATGAAGTTATGAATGATCCTCAAGCCTTGGATGCTTTACGGGGATGCGGCTTGCTCAAATTCTTCAAACTGCCGAACATGAAAGCCAATGTACGACTACTTGAGATGCTCATTGACTATTGGGACGTCAAGGAGGAAGCCTTCATGATTGATCAAATGCCACTCAGGGTAGAAGTGGAGGATATTTATTTTATCACGGGTCTTTCCCGAAGGGGAGAGGTAGTACAATCCCGGGGGAGGACACGGAGTAGCCTCACGATAGAGGACTACGTACAGATATACTGCACAGGACATCCCAAGAAAGTTGGGAGCCAAATTTCTATAGCACATGTGGCGAGTTTATTGCCGAGGATAATCCTGTTCACCATAGCTCGAGTGAACGGATCATCCTCTCTGCATCAGGCATCACGGCTCACCATGAGCGTGGCAATGGATTGTCACACTACTGTGTTTGACTGGTGTACTCCTCTTCTGGCCAGCATGAAGAGCCAGCTCACTTCTATCAAGAGGGGACAGACCAAGAACTTTGGCTATGGGACTATCTTGTGCACTTTCTTCTTCGAGAGGATTCCTGCACTCCGCCCCAGGGTAGCAGTTTCCATTAGCACCCCACGCGATCCACGCATGGGCCAGTGGGCTGATCTAATGAAACATCTGCGGGGTGGGGAGGTCCCGAGGACTGCCTTTGACGATGATTTCTTCACCTGGTGGGATCAACAGATCATCGCTGTAGACGACTACCCCTGTGCTGGGTTGGACTTCCGAGGAGATCCTGACCTAGCATTACTGCCGAACGCAGCATGGGGCGAGATTGGTAAGAATTTTTGATTTTATGATTTTTTTTTTTTGGATTTTTCAAATATAATGATGCATTTTGAAAAATATTTTTGATGAGATTTAAATGACTAATATAATGATCATGTTCCAGATATTGGGCCAGTACGACTAGATGGATTCCCGTGGCACAGACGACGCAGCCGAGGAGCTGAAGAGGCGACTGCTGAGACATAACAGACTCTACACAACATCCAACGACACTTGACGAGACTGAGCAGTCGAGTACTGATGGCTGCTATAGAGGACCTTCCTGAGGATATGCAGCATCATGTGGTTGGCATGCCACGTGACTGGGTTCGCACTTTTCGACGTGTAGCCAATGCGATAGTTACCTACTTGGCCGCTCATCCTAAGCCGGGGCATTAGATATGCCGGACATGATTATGGGAATTTGAGTCCCAATTTTGTATATTTTTTGACAACATATGTACACTCGAGATGCTTTATGATGATATATATATATATATATACAGCTTGACTTTTTGATGCTTGATTTGATTATGATGAATGATTGATATGCCAGTCTAATGCTTGATTAGCGATAGAATCAGCTAACCAATTATGAGATCTTGGAATGTGCAAATAATTAATATAAACAAATGATCTTTGCAACAACCCTCACCCTTAAATACTGGCGATATAAACATGGATCCCTTACCCGATAAATGTTGTTTAATTGAGACACTATCAATTGAGAATCGAGATAAACTACCAACGAGTCGATCCCATGAGAGATTGCCTCGGATAGTATATTAATAACAGCAATATACTCAGCCATATTATTTGAAGCAGGACCAATGCATACACCTCTTGATACCATCAATTGACCAGTTGGATAATAGAGTACCCAAGCTGCAGAAGCAAGATTCCTAGTGTGCCGACTAGCACCATCAGCGAACCCAAAATAGACCAAATCATCCATCAACACCTGCAATAGCAGACCAAAAAGTGGTGATATCACAAAACTCTCGATGACATATGTACAAATATACATAATATACAGAGAAGCCATTGCGTAATACCTACTTAAGCAAAGTACTTCTTTAGGTAGAGCCCGTTTCGGGGCTCCGCCAGCTTGTTTCCCTCAAAATCGATTAACTCATACGACCCTTTTTCTAAAACTCGTTTAATAATGAAAGGACCGTACCACATAGGCCTAAACATAACTGCCCCCAAGGTGTCTTTATCTTGGTCATAGACCAAGACAAGGTCACCTTCAGAAAAGACTTGAGGACGGACAGATTTATCATACTACGTTTTGACCCTTTTCTTATGAGCCTCATTCATCATGGCGGCATCTCGACGTTGCTCATCGAGATGTTCCAAGTGAAAGAGGCGCTCTTCGAGACTCAAAGTCTCTGGAAGGAGCTCTACAACTAACTTAAGGGATGGAATTTCACATTCAATCGGAAAGATAGATTCCATCCCGTAAACCAACTGAAAAGGTGTAAAACCAGTAGCAGTCTCTACGAAGGTACGGTATGCCCAAAGAGCCGTATACAACATAACGTGCCAATTGGACCGACTTTTCTCGATTGTCCATTGGAGTATCGTCTTAAGAGTTTTATTGATTGCCTCGACCTGTCCATTGGCCTGAGGATAATAAGGAGACGAATGCTCTTGGTGGAAACCTAATTTAAGAGCCAATTCAAAGATCAGTTGATTCTGGAAGTGACTGCCATGATCAGTGACAATCTCTCTCGGGACACCGAACCTTGAGATAACCTGATTAAAAAGGAACAATGCTGCCGTGTCACTATCGTTTTTATAAGTTGGCATGGCCTCGACCCACTTCGTAAAGTAGTTTATAGCCACAATAATATACTTGTGATTCGCTGCTGAAGGGGGATTACAAGTTGTAAAATCAATACCCCACTTAGTAAAAGGATCGACGGTGACAACGGGAAAAAGAGGAGCTGGATGAGCATGCATCTTGCAAGTAAAGATCTGACAAGGGTGACAGTGTTTTACCACTTCCACACAATAATTAAAAAGTGAAGGCCAAAAATAGCCAGCACGTAAGATGCGCTGGGATGCAGCAAGCCCCGATAGATGACCACCAGAAGCTCCACTGTGGCAATCATTTAGCACTGACTCTACTTCCTCCAAGGTTAAACAACGCCAAAGGATTGAATCAACCCCTCGACGGTATAAGGTATCACCAATGATAACATAATTTTTAGCTAGGTGACGTAATTTACGATGTTCATCCTTGGAGAAAGTAGAGGGAAACTTCGAAGTCTGGAGATAGACAATGATATCTCCATACCAAGGGTCGAGTGAAGAGATGAGGAATAAATGTTCATCGAGAAAAATTTCCTCATAAACAATATCCTCTCGACAAGGCAGCTTAGAAATTAGCTCAGCGAAAATGATGGATTTCTTAGACTTGGCTGACAAGAACTCGAGATCAAATTCTTGCAAGATGACTATCCATCTATTATATTTGCCCCCAATCACTCGCCTACTGAGGACAAATTGAAATGGATTGACTGCCGCTAAGACAAAAATTTTGCGTAGCAAGATATAATGATGGAGCCGCTGGACAGCATGGACGGCTGCCAAGGCCAACTTCTCAACTGGAGAATAGCGAAGTTCAGGACCTATTAAGCCTCGGCTCAAATAGTAAATCACGTGCTCGGTGAGAGCATCATCCTCCTGGACTAGAACCATACTAATGGTTGATTCTGCTGCAGCGAGATATAAAAGGAAGTCTCTGCCATAATCCGGTGGACTCAAAAGCGGGGTAGAGACTAGTGCTTTTTTCAAAGCATCAAACGATTGTTGCGTAAAGTCTTCCCATACAAATGGAACTCCTTTCCATAGCAAACGCATGAACCCTTTAGTGATCTCGGCATAATTTGCTATAAACCGCCTTAAGAAATTAGCCTTCCCTTGAAGACTTTGAAGTTGACAAATTGAGGACGGGAGAGGCAACTGAACTATTGCCTCAACCTTGAAGGGATCAACCTGAATCCCTTCATTTGACACAATGAACCCTAACAACTGACCGGATGTAACCGCGAAAACGCACTTGTTGGGATTCAACTGGATTTTATAAAAATTACATCGCTCAAAAACCATGCGATGGTTACTAGGGTGATCAGTTCTCTTTCGAGAACGAGCAGCGAGATCATCTATGTACGCTTCGATGACATGCTTGATGTCGTGGAAAGCATATGACATGGCCCGCTGAAAAGTAGCTCTAACATTTTTAAGACCAAAAGGCATCTTTTTATATGCAAAGGTACCCCAGGGACATATAAAGGCTATCTTATGTTGGTCTTCAGGACGGATAGAAATTTGATTATAACCAAAGAATCCATCCATGAAGGAAAAAATCTCATTACCCGCACACTCGTCGATAATCTGATCAATGAATGGCGTGGGGTAATTATCTTTTGGACAAGCCTTGTTTAAGTCCCTAAAATCGATGCATACTCGGATTGTTCCTTGTTTTTTATCCACAAGGACTGGATTAGAAACCCAATCAGTAAGAGGAACAGGGTATATAAAACCCGCCTTTAGCATCTTTTCAACTTCATCTTTAATAGTTGCTGCCTTCGTAGGGTTGACCGGCCGAAGCCTCTGACGAACTGGTTTGGCGTTTTCATACGTCTTGATCTCATGTTGAACTATAGATGGGTCAATGCCAGGCATTTCTTCATAAGACCAAGCAAATACATCCCGAAATTCTTTGAATAGGTTGGTGTAAATTTGAATTTCTTCAGGGGAACACTCAATTCCGATGAAGAGATTCTCGATCGTGTTAGGGTCCCTAGAGATGTTTATAGGTGTTGTTTTTGAAATCACTGAAATATTACCTTCGGCACAAACATGTGCTGGAGCCAAAGGATTTGACACCGTACAAACATCACTAGAGCAGAGCTTGGAGAATCTAGATTCTACCTCTTGCAATGGAGGAAGAAAATATGAACGATGGTGTAAATCTTCCCAAGGTCGATCTATGCCCATCATTGCTTCGAGGATTGCTTCTTCCGAAGTTAAAACTAAATCTAAGTAGTCCAAAGTAGAGGTAGCATCAAGGCTCCAAGCCGGGGTCACATCACCATCTAACTCCTCTTCGGAAAAAGGAGTAGAATGGTCGTCTACAGAGTTGACGATAGACTGATATCTAAGCTCAGTTGTAGATAAAGGAAGTGTTATTCCATTCAATTGTCCTTCAACTAATGTGGTTGTAGGTGAAGGCAAGGTCCAAGGGTCTGAAAAATAACAAGTTTGGAAGAACTCTTCTCGAGAAGACTCCTTGGAAGATGAAACGACATTGATTCTAGCGATAGGAGAGGGAAACTCAAAAGTACCCATCAACGAGGAATACATCCCTACTCCTAGATTCTCAGTAGGCGGACAAGGGTTATCCACTAGAGGAACAGTAGAGTCGGAGCTTGCTTGAGGATCAACTGGACAATAGTCCAATTGATCAACCTTAACGATTTTCCCCTCATGAGGAAAGCAAATAACACGAAACAGAGTCGAAACAACGACATCCATTTCATATACCCAGTTCCTTCCTAAGAGGAGATTATAGTCTAGGTTAGCATCTACGACTTCTACTTCAATATTAACGACCTTCCCCCCAACACATATAGGAAAGGTTGGGATAATCCCATGCGGCTTATGAGAATGACCATCGAACGCAGTCAAGACGGTAGGTGAAGGAACAGCCGAAGACGATCCAATAGCCTTCCAACATGACATCGACATGACGCATGTGGAAGCTCCTTCATCAATAACGGTATGAAAAATATTAATTTTCTGGTATATAGACTTTATTTGAAAAGCCATATGATGAGGGAGTCGCTTTTTGACATTTAACATGTCGAAAGTGAGCACTAAAGAGTTAGTTGGATCGTCTGCCCCAATCACGGAAAGTAAAGCACTTCTCTGAGCCGGACAAGTCTGGAGAACCTCTAAAGCGAACATGGCACATGGACTCTGGGCTAGATCCTCAACAATGGAGTAATTCTGGGCAGCCCTAGCATTTAGATTAATAGTCGTGCGTTTAGCGGAACCTTTCGGTATCCATGGTATAGTCTCAACAGGGGGTCGCTCAATATGAAGGTCAGTACTTCTAGGAATTGCCTTATCCTTTGAAGTTTCAGCTTCACCATAATCACGTGACCGAGTAGCCACATGGATGTTAGAACCCATCATGAACACATTTGATGATTTTTCCCCTTCCTGGTTGCCCCCTGCGGAGGTTCCAGGATTTGAACTCACGCCAGCAAGAAGTTGCTGCCCTTGGGGAAAAGGGTTTGTTAACACAGCTTGAGAACTAGAAGCCCCTTGCTGCCCTAACAAGTGTTGAGCATCTTCAATCTTGGGGCAAAGATGAGTTAAATGGTCTCCTTTCCACAACTTGCATGGAAACTTGACTTTCTTTTTCGACTCACTTTTACCACCACCAGCATTATTGCCAGATTTATTTGCATCAGGCTTCCCATCCTGGTTCTTTTTCTTACCTCGTCCTTTCTTTTTCCCGTTGGAATTTTGATTTCCTTTAGGGTTATCAGATTGGACGGCATTAATTGAAGAAGTTTGGGAAGCCGAAGGGTTAGACGATGTGACTTGGTTGTTAGAAGCAGTTTGTAAAGACAACTGTTGCAATTGATTCAACAAGTTCACCGTATTCGTGTCTACCGACCCAACAA
>APFE031665742.1:0-25356 GCA_000404065.3 Pinus taeda
TACTAAACTTCATCCATGCAAATTCACGATTATTTTTGTGGGCATAGAGGAACTTTATTGCTACCATGGGAAGGTTATTCTCTAAACAAGATTATGGATCACAGAAGTCTAAATTCCTTAAAAAAATAATAGTTAATGTAGTGTACACGAAAAATTCAAATAATCTTCCCATTCAACATAATATTCTTATGAAAAAAAAATTAATTAATGTAGTGTACGCACAAAATTCAAATTTGCTATGATATCATGAATTGGGGTATATTTTTGGAAAATCTTGGTGGTTGGGATGGTGCACTGTTGCCTTCCACATTCGCATTCAAAACACACATTACATGTTAGGTTGGGCCTTCACAATATTTGCACAGATTGCTAGGATGTTGTCGGTTGACGCATCATATGTTGAGATGTATTTCGATGTAATATAATGTATCATGATGTATTATAAAGCTTCTTCAAAAGAGGATATTCTCCTATAAAAAATAAAAATAAAAATAAAAATTAACTTGACAGAATTGCAATAATGTTATACATAACTATGATAAATATAAAAAATATAATGGAAGTACTAGTAAGCAAATCAATTCCATATTGGACATAGATTGTTTCATTAGTATATTGTATCGTAAATGTTGTATAGAAGTCTATATTTAAGACGAATTCTATTATTTATTTATAAAAATATCATCTATCAAATATATTATATAACTAAAGTATAAAAAAAAGGAAAAATAATTTAAATAAACAGGAATAAAAAATTGATTTATTAAAATTTATTATATAGAATGATAAAAACATTTTCTTAAGTTTATATAAAATGCAAATTCTAATTCGACCGGAGAATTATTCTCCAAATTGTGGATATGGTATTATATAAATCATGAATAAAAATTATATTAGTTTTAAATAAAAAAATATTAATAAATATATAATATTTAAAATTTTAAATAAAATTGAAATTAGTTTTTATAATTGTTTATATTAAAATATTTTTAAATATTATTATTAAGTTAGAACATGTTCAACCTATTATATATTATAATTATAGTCCCTCTAAATTTTTTTTCCTCATATATCGTATATTTTTTTTTCCGCCATGTCATATTTATATTATATAGTTTTAAAAAATAATTATAAAATTACAATAGTAAAAATATATTTTGCTCCAATAAAATTAAATACATAAACATCATTTTTTTTTTACAAGAATGGTTATGGGATTTTATTAACTTACAAGAGGAAGAAGAAAATTCTGCATGACTGTCCAATAGAAGGAAAAGGTCTCCTACTCCTTTGAGCTTCCCTTTCTGACAATTGAAATAGTGAGCTTTGGCTGCTAATTTCTTGAGCTGAAAGATACAAACAAACTGCTGTAATAAAAGGCAATAAAGCATGGCTCTTTATGGGATTGGGTCCCAAAAGATTTCCTTGTCTCTGAGAATTGTGCTGGCGTCGAAGTGAATACCTTGTTTGCCTCAATATCTGCTTCTTTGTTATTGTTTCTTAAGACATGAAAGTAATTCAATTTTAGGGACTTGGTCATGCTTTTGATCCTTGCCATAATCCTTGCAAGTTGCAGATCAGCGTGTTTGGAATTGTTCACCACTATACTTATGATAACCTGGGGGTCTCCAAAGATGTTTTCCTCCTCAAATCCTAGTTCTTTGAGGAGTTTGACACCTTGAAAGAGGGCCATCGCCTCAGCCTATATACTTGAGGTATGGCCTAATCCCCAAGCAAATCTGTGAGGAGGAGAACCTTCTGGATTGCTGATAAACCCTCCTGCGCCAACAATTCCTGGGTTCCTTTTTGCTACCCCATCAAAGAAGAGAGAGGGAAGAGGTTGGTTGGACAACTAGTGCTTGAAGTCATCTTCGTTTTCCCTGATTTGACATTCTTTGATAGTTGGAGGGGGGCAGCTCAATTTTTGAAATTTGAAGTTGAGGGCAGATCCTAAATCCCTGTCCTACTGATTTAGATTTAAATCATCCCCTTTGCTTGCCAGCCACTCAGCTAGTTGGCTTTTCACTGAGATGACAACTAATCTATAGTCCTGTTCCTTACTCTGGAAAATTCTTCTGTTTCTTTCCAACCAAAATTGTCAATTGATAAATTTAGCCTCCACGTTGCTTTGATTGTTTTGTTTATTGGGGATGAACATGGATATCTGTTCATCCAACCTGCAAACAGATCCAAAATCGAGGTGGGGAAATCGAACTTGTAGTTCCAGGGCTCAAGAAGGTCCTGCCAAATGGAGGTTGCATACTTGCACTTGATAATGAGATGGAGGGCGGTTTCTGAGTTTTCTTTGCACATCATGCATCTAGAGGGGCCATGGATGCCTCTTTTCTAGAGCCTGTCTTCTGTGAGGATTTTTTGGTGGCGGAGGAGCCAACATAAGTGATCATTTTTTGGAATTGATGGGCTTTTCCATATACCAACCCAGGGGACAGGATTGGGGGGCACATGGGGACGTTCTAGACACTTGATATACCCCTAAGCTACTTTGCAGCCTGCATGCGTTGAGCCCCAACCTCTGATGTCCTGCCTGCATGCATGAGTGGGAGCCAACCCATGCAAATTCGAGTAGAGCATGCCCAGCTTAGAAGTCAGCGTGGGAGGAATAGGAAGCTACTTCCAACTCACCCAGGCGTCGTCTTTCCAAGTTGACACATCCCACAGAGTGTTGATATTTTGCTCAGATGTCCAACTCTTCAGTTCTAACATGCCTCTCAACTCAGCCAGTGGAGGTCTGCCCAGGATACTGTCCATCCACAATTGAATTCGTTTGCCATTGCCTGAGATCTAGTATGCATAGTTGCTTACCAGTGGGCCTATTCTGTTAATCAATAAACTGAGAGGAGTTCTGAGATCGTTTTTTGGCTGCTCTAGGCATCTGAGCCTCGTGCCCCTAAAATATTTTCTACACAGAGCTACCTGAACCCAACCCGGATTTGGTGCTATGATTTTCCATATTATTTTGACTCCCATGGCTAGATTTTGAGCTCTGAGGTCTTTGAAATTTAATCCTCCCTCATAAATTGGTTTGGTGACTATTTCCCAATTGACTAGGGAAATCCTCTTCTCGTTTTGCTTGCCTCATTTCCAGAAGAAATGTTTGATTACCTCCTCCATCTTTTTGATGATTCCCACAGGTGCTAGGAGGACTGAGAATTTAAATAATGGATAATTGCTCAACACTGCTTTAATAAGCACTAATTTTCCGATGATATTGAGTCAAGAAGCTCCCCAAGCTTGCATTTTGGATTTGAATTTGTCTAGTTGTGGGTTCCAGTCCTTGCTCAGGGCCCTCCTGTGGAAAATTGGCAGCCCAAGATACTTAAATGAAGACCAGGAGATAGAGGCTGCGAATCCTAGGCATCTGGCTATTGAATTTGCAGTTGAAAGAGGGGTATTCCAACAGTAAATGTTACATTTTCCCTTGTTTAAAATGTTGCTTAAAACCTTACTGTATTCATCCAAAACTTCTTTGAATTTTATAGATGAGGGAAGAGAAGCAGCCCCCATCAGTATTGTATCATTCGAAAAGAGGGCATGACTGATATTTTTGCCCCTCTTGCAAT
Organism: Pinus taeda; assembly: GCA_000404065.3. Classification (NCBI taxonomy): domain Eukaryota; kingdom Viridiplantae; phylum Streptophyta; class Pinopsida; order Pinales; family Pinaceae; genus Pinus; species Pinus taeda. The sequence goes on from APFE031665742.1 coordinate 3,582, forward strand.
GCACAAGCTAGCGATTTCATGCTCTTGTTTCTTTTTATCTAAGTTGAAACTGAGGATAGAGGCCTAAAGGATGAATAGGAGGGGTGAGAGGGGACACCCCTGCCTCAGTCCTCTAGAGGCTTTGAAAAACTCCGCCGCCCTACCATTCACCAGGGGGGCTATCCAAGGTTCTGAAATGCATGCTCTGACCCAATTGATGAAGTTTTGTCCGAACCCCAGTTTATGAAGCACATCAAACAAAAATTTATGCTTAACACGATCAAATGCGTTTGCAAGATCTAATTTAATAGCCATACCTTTTTCCTTTCGATGAAGGCTGGAGTGGATTGCCTCTTGAACCAGCACGAAGTTGTCTACGAGCTGTCTGCCCTAAATGAATCCTCCTTGACTGTCGAGGATGATTTTGGGTAGAATTATTTTCAACCTATTAGCTATCACTTTGGTTATGACTTTGTACCCAACATTTCATAAGGTAATTGGGCAGAATCTACTGGAAGAGTTTGCTCCTTTCTCTTTGGGAAAGGCAAGAAAGACTGAATTTGTACCTCCTCGAATCTTTTGGTAGTCTTGGGACTTTTGAATCATTTTGAGGAACTCCTTCTCAACGATCTGCCAACAAGTTTGTAGAAATCTGGCCATGAAACCATCCAGTCCCGGGGCTTTGTCGGGATCCATTGCAAAAAGGGCCTCCTTGACTTCCTTGTGCGTGATTTTTCTCTCAAGTATGTAGTTCATTTTGGTTGTGATGAGGTTAGGGACAACGTCTAATAGGCTGTCATTATGCTCAATTGGTAGATCCTCCCTGTACAGCTTCCCAAAGTGCTCAGAGGCTGCCTTTTTTATGCATGTAAAATCCTTCAATATGTTGTTTTCTTCTTTTATTTCCATGATGGAGTTTCTCTCTTTCCTAACTTGGGCTTGTTTACGGAAAAAGGAGGAGTTTCTATCGCCTGATTTAAGCCAAAGACTTCTAGACTTGAGCCTCCAATATTCCTGTTATGCTAGGCAGGCCTTGTGGAAGCTTTTCTGGAGCCTCGCCTCCTTTTCCAAATATTCTTTTGTAATTTCCGCTGCTTCAAGATGGAGGTGTTGGTTCTCTAGCTTGATTTGGATTTTTTTCCTTTGCGCAGCAGGGTCAGGTAGGCTCTTGGCCCAATTTTTTAGCATGGCTTTGACTCTTCTAAGTTTTTCCTCCCACACGAAGAAGGTGGATCCCTTGACTAGGTCTTTCTAACAATCTCTGACCCTTTCCATAAAATCTGCCTCTTTAATCCAGAGAGGGCTGAACTTGAATGGAATATGCCCCAGGTCTTTGGGGGTCAGTAGTTCCAAGCTAATAGGCTTGTGGTTTGATATGCTGCTGTGAAGGATGCACAATCTAGTCTCTACTCCAAGGAGCAGGAAGGAACTTTGTACCAGAAATCTGTCCAGTCTTGTGGCTATGTGTCCCAGACCAACCCTCTTGTTTGACCACATGTACCTGCCAATAATTGGATTGATGTCTATCAAGTCCCAATATTGCATGAGATATTCCACTGCTTCCCTTTCCAGATCTCTGAGAATACTGCCTCTTCTTTTTTATGACGAGAGAAGGGTGAGGTTGAGGTCTCCGGCTATGATTATGTTCTCCAGATTTTCTAGATCTGGCAATTTTTTTATGGCATCCCAACATAAATTTTTTTCACCTGCATTGTTAGGAGCATATACATTAACCAGAATAATAACTTCTCTAGATTCTAAATGCTGCAATTTTAACAAAATCCAATGAGTGTTTAGGGACTCAGAGATTAGAGAGAACTTATTTGGATTCTAGAGCGATCCAAGCCCTCCTGATGCTCCACGGGAAGAGGTTGCATGCGCTCCATCTTTATTCTAGAATTTTCTTGCTTGCTTGGAGGAAGGTTGAGTCCTCCAGTTTAGTCTCCTAGATGAGAAGGATATCCAGGGCTTCCAGTCTTATTAAACTATTCATTGCTTCTTCGTTAGCTTTGGAGCCCATTCCCCTACAATTCCAGGAGACTATCTTCGTCATTTACTCTTGCTATGGAGAGCTCCTTTGGAGCTCTGGGTTTGGATCCTCTTCATCTTCGGGGTTTTTTCTAGGAGTTTCTCTAGCGTTGGCTGGCTACCCTGAAGCTTGTATTTATATGTTTCATGATCCCTTTTTTCCTTTGTTGACATTCGTCCTCTTGTAGATCTTCTGGGGGTAGACTATGAATCCCCTATTTCCCCTTCTTCCTCTGATTCCTTGGACTCTTGGGTTTCCTCCTCTTCTTCTGACATCTTCCCTTTGGATCTCTCTGGTACGCTTATGGATTTAGGTGGTGAGACTTCTTTCAGAATTTCTGTCTCTTATGTGTTCATGATTTCAGATCCAAGGATCTCAAATTTATTCCTTTGGATTTCCATGAGTGGATGCTGAACAGGGCCCGTTTGGGGGGCTTTGGCATTAACATTTGCATTCTTCCTAAATGAAGGTTTGGGTCTTTGGCCTGGTTCCATCCTTCTTCCTTCCCTTTTTCCTCTACCCCTTTAGACGGGCAATCTCTGGTGAAATGTCTGTAGACTTGACACTTCTGACATTTGAATGGCAGCTATTCATAGTCCAACTTCTAGAAATGCGTCCAAGGACCTACCCTTATTTTGATGGCTTATGGTAATCCAACCTCCAGATCTACCTCCACACAAATTCTGGCGCAGTTGTACTGATCTTTGTTGTTAGCCTTGTCTATGAATTTCCCAAGAGTGTTTCCGATATGCTTCAAAGATTCCTAGTTCCAACAGTGAACCGGTAGATCGGGGAGCCTTACCCACACTGGGATCGCAGAAGACACATCCACCACTAGATCGAAATCTAACATCCATTTATTTAAATAAAGCCCTTGAGGGCCCATGAAGTAGGGGCCATTTTTGAAAATCAGATCCTTGTCTTATTTTTCTGAGAATTCGAATAAGAAGTATCCCCTTCTGAGGAAGTAAGATGTAACCTTGTTTTTGATCAGTGGAGCCTAGTTTCTAGCAACCCAGTTCTCTGTTGATTTCGGGTAGGGCCAGAGACCTGCAAACTAACCAACCAAAGCATGATCTGCCAGAGATAAAGCTACTTGAATCAGACCTTCAGGAGGAAGAGGGATCTCGGGGATGTCTTCTAGCATTTTCACGAACTTGGCGGCTTCCACAGCTTTCTTCTTGGGCAGAGAGGCCAACAAGGATCTGGAGGCCTCAGCAGCGGAAGTCAGAGAAGGGGAGGAAGGCCCCTGGGGGGGATCTGGCTCCTCCATGGAGAGGAGCAGGACAAACCCTAGCTGACCGCAGCCAGAAGCTAGAGCCTTCGGCGGACAAACCCTAGCCGACCACATCCAGAGGCAAGAGTCTTTGGCAGACCCACCCACAGGGATCGGAGAAATGCAGGAGCGGTCGCGCGCGCAGTATTCTAGATCCTCCGGGTGTGGATCTCGCAAGTTGCAGGGCCAAGCGAGCGTGTGCAGAGCTCAGAGAAATCTAAACTAATTATTTAAATATCATTTATACACTACATATTAAAATGATTTAATTTTAAATTCTGATCAATTTATTATAATTTTTCTTTATGTTAATAATTTTTTGCTAGAGAATAAATAAGATTAATTTTCATAAAGTGTGTCTCTAAGAAAGGTGTGTATATGCAGGGATAAGTCCTATTAGTTTATATGAGTTTGGAGTAATTGAAGTAGAGGCACAGTAGCCACTAAATGCACTTTGCATGATTGATGGTACATATAAAATTGCAAGGTGTCTTGTATGATATCCCCAAGTTATGTAAATATTTTTATTTTACTACAGATCAAACAAATTATTTATTTTCTTAGGTATAAGAACCTGTTTATGGAATTTAATTATTTTGAAAATAAAGCAACAACAGTAAATATTATTTTTACTTATTAATCAGCTTTAAGAAACAATTACCTATTCCTAACTAATTTCTTGAGGATTTATTCAAGAAGATCAAGAGGATAAGGGTATCTAAGATCAGGAGAAGAAGAAAAAGAAGAAAATTTTTTGTTGAAAGGTTAGGCAGTTTTTATGCGCCTATGTCTAGTTGGGACCAAATAATAGAGAGACTGTGAGTTCTCGTAGAAAGAGTTTCTTGTACATAGGAATAGCTTGGGGGGATGCTATTTGGCATAATAGTCTTGAGGTTGGGAGGAAAATAAACCAGAGGCAAGATCTGGTTGTGGTTTGACATATAAAAAAACCTGGGAAACAACGGTTCAGATAAGTGGAAGAAATCTTATTTTTAATTGCTAAACATTTATCCTGTGTATTGGTATATATTCTTATGTTTAAATTGATAGATGTTTATCGTGTATATTGTACAATTCTCTGCATACTAAACATTAACAAAAATTAGGAGACTATCTAGATAGTTTACTATGATAACACTAGAATATCTTAATAGAAATTCCATGCAGAGGTAGTAAATATTCGGTACGGTCAAGGACCAAGACCATAGCCAATGTACTATAATACTTTTCTAGAAAGACTTGAAAAGATTATTATTTATGGATAGAAAAAAATGAGTGAAGTACCATCTAGGACAATAAACGCCTCATTAACAGAGATTCCCATACAAATAAACTTGTTAACAAAGAAATACAAGCTTACTGACATAAATGGCCAAGGTGGTGGATTAAAACCCCTATAACATCTCATAATAGGGATAGGTATAAACCAAAAAGAAAAAAGTGCAAGCCTGAGTACAGATTGTGCCAAAGCATGAGTTATCCGAGGGATACTCAGGTACTTTTTTCCTTTAGCTCGAATACAAGAAACGACGAGATTAAATAAAGTAAATGAATTTATATGAATCAAAGACATAATTTAGCATCAATATAAACAAATGGTAAATTACACAAGAGAATAAATAATTTAGCGTTCAAGAATTGGAAGAAAATTTTATGATTGAAGGTTCCAAGGAATCACCCTCTGTTTGCATATACTAATTATTGCAAGAGAGGAACCGTCGTTCCAGAAGAATGCAAGGTGTGGCAATAATAGTATAAATCCATTTACACGACAATTTAAGATAAATAATTTTAAATCATGTAGAGGTACAGTGGTAAGAGCATTGCCTCTAGAATCAATTTAGAAGTAAACCGAATGAAATAAATAGTATAAATTTAAATTAATCATGAATTCATATCAGTGTCAAGTTGAATGGGGAAAGTCAGCATTCGGATCCCCCGAAACCTCGACAAAACCTTTCAATACCAAATCATCTATTCACAGGCTAACATAAACATTTCATATCAAAACTATTAAAAGACCAGAGGTTGCATCAATCCCTTTAATTGAAAACTCTCGAAGGCTAAGAATATTTGAGAGAAAAACTGAGCAATCATAGTAAAGCAGTTCATACAAAATTTAATATTGAGTTGAAACCCTAAACAATTTAATTGAGCAGAGGACTGTAGCAGTGAAAGATACCCAGAGGTAGTGATGACCGTCCTTGCCATGAGTCGAAATCTAAGTGAGGGTTCCATCTAACCTTCGCCATGGTAGTACAGAGCTCTTCCATTCCAACAAGAAGTTGGGTATTAGAATTGATAGCCAATGAATAAGACTGAAATAAATCATAATGGGCAAAATGTCATTAGGAAAACAATATACATGGGTTAGGCTAGATAGAGTGTTTAGTCAATTTAGTGTCCTAAATTTCTTGCATAACTTGTCAACCGAGATGTGCAATTTGATGAAGTGTGGTACCCTATATGTGCTTAGTTAACCTTTTTCTTACTTCGTTGTTTTGTATTTTATGTTGTTTTTGGGGGGTTTCTGTTCTTTGATGTTTAAGAATGTACAACCTGAAACTATGAGAAAATTTAAGTGAATCTAATGAATTTGAAAGGAATGGAAATGTTTCTAAGTTAATCTAATTTCCTAAAAATGGACCGAGAACTATTGGCTAGTTAGAACCTAATAAAAAAAACATTGCATCTATCCGATCTTATCGTTAGTCCTAATCCATGGATCTAATTCTTAAAACCAAGAATGAAATTGATGCAGAAGGTAACTTAATAACTACATTCATTAAACATTTAACCATTCAATTTTGGAACATGATTAAATCAATCTCCTTGAAATTATTATTGGAAATATCAGTGATGCAACTAAGTGAGGATCTGAAAGAAAAGAGGCAAAATTATGTAAAACTAACTGTAAACAACTAATGTATTTTTTACTTTCTCCAACATTGAAATGTGAAGCACTACCTTCTTGAAGTGTTGTGCAAGAAATCAATTATACCTAATTTCCTAAGTTCCTAGGAAAATAATAATGTACTGAGTAAATTCAATCATTGTATGAATTAGACATTTAACCATTTAGTTTAGGATCATCATCATCTTGAAATGGCTTCTGAAGAACATCCATTAACAGAGTTAATTGACAATTTTGTTATCAGAAAATGAATGACAAAACAATAAGAAAACTATGCAATTGTGTATTCTTATTACTTCAATATTAATTTAGTTTGGAAACAGAGCCGTTTTTCTCTTGGAAATACCCTAGAAGAATAAGGTTGCATAGTTGTGATTTATCATTATGTAATTGATTAAAAAACTGAAATGAAATATCATCCTAATTTAGAAAACAGATTTGCTGAAAACAGAGTAATGGAAATTTAAGTAAAAACAACAAATGAAAATCCTCCTTCAGTGTAGGGGCCCTCTGCAACCAACGTGGCTAGAATGCTAGCTAGTTAAGGATGCACTTTAAACGATCATTGGCAACACAAAATTTGTATTATGAAAAAAAAGAAGTCTGAATACAGAGTATTAGCAAAAATCCTGAACTTAACACGTAATTACTCCTAACTTATAACTTTCTCTTAGTTCCATGCATTCGATATTTTAAGGAAAATAACATAACTATTTATGAGATCAAATTTCTACATGTGGATAATTCGAATTAAATTTAACATGACTGTTTATGAGATAAACTTGCTACAGGTGGCTAATTTGAATTGCAATAGGACCGTTTAAACTTTCGATTAGCTACAGGTGGCTAACTCAAATTAGATTTGCAACTAAACTGTTAGACTCTTGATTAGTTATGAAAGTGAAATTCAAGAGTCATATTGCTTTCAGATAATGTACTTTGACTCCATCTTTGACCCTAACCTTAGGCTCACCTTCCCTTCGATCTGGACTGAGTGAATAGGATATAATCCATGTGGAGATGATTCTAGAAATGCCCATGTGGCCCAATTTTTCATTTGACACCTGGAACTTGCTAAACCATGAGAGTAGCTACAGAATTCATAGTTAGCTATAGAATAGGCTGCATTCTTAAGCTAATTTGCAAAATATCTATTCAAATAGAAAGAATGTGAAAATATAATATGGTGATCATTTTAATGCTTTCCTTAAGACAAAACCTAGAATTTATCATTAATTGGGTCTATAATCTTATGATAAAGTGAGGAAAAAAGGTGAGAAAAAATGTCAAAGAGAGGGTAATTCTAAGGTTCAACACAGAGGATACCTTTCACAGTTGAAGGCAGCGCCATGAAACCGAACCCTGTTAGAGAAAAAAACAATCGTTAGATACTGTACGAAATTTATAGAGATAAACTTAAAGCTATGAATCCAACTATCTAAATGAAGACCCATTACTTGTGTGAGGATATTAATCTCTGTAGCAAACATTGGAGCCACTTCTCGTAAGGAGGTAATGAGAAGGAGACTAACCTCTACAACAAATGTGGAAGCCATAACTGGCAAGGAAGAATTTGAAAGAGATTACACCTAACCGAAGGCTTAGAACCCTGATGAGTCACCACCTTTGTCTGATCCTTGAACTTCCCAGAGACCGTTGATTCCGGAGGGTATCCCAAGCCATAGTTAGAGCAGTATCGCAATAAAAACACCAACGAGAAAGCACCATCACCTAGGCCAAGTAATCTGTTACTAACTAATGTGATATGGAGATTGAAATGACAAATAAGTAATGCAGTTCAGAATATTGGACATTTACTGAGAATGAAATATGTATATAGGATATTGTTCATAAATAAATTTTATACGATAGGACAAATGTTTCTATGTAAGCCCGAATTAAGTTATGTGATGACGTGTGGACTTGATTGACAGCGACCCCTCTCTAGATTGTAAACTCAGCCCAAGTCAAATGTGTTATAATATTAATCACTTGATTACAATTATAATGTGTATAAAGTCAATTCATAATAAGCATAATTATTAACGAATGTTGCAATGTTTACATTTCGTAGTGTCAAAGTTAAATTGTGGTATAGTGGTAAGTTAGTAAATAATTTTTTTTTTGTGATGAAGATGTGTTGCATATGGTATCAAAGCACTCAGGTTTCCAAACTAAGACCTCTAGAATCAAGAAATAACAAAACTCAGTAATATGCACATAGAAAAATAGGAATCAGTCAGCATGAGGAGAACCAGGAACCTACGACATGGTTCCATAATGGAGACAATGCCAACATCATTTCAGGAAGGGAATCCTAAGGTTTGGGTGAATCTGGGCAATGAGCCTCAAAATCCCAATACGGATTTTCGGGTGACTATACAAGAATTGAAAGGTGAAATGGCCCGACTCTAGGCAGACAACAAAAGATTAATGCAGGAGCAGGAATCCTGAAAATTCTATCAGATAGACAGAATCATCGGCCACTAGTTGTTAGCCCTGAGCATGGAAATATGATAGGGGAACAAGAGTTTCAAGTTCAGAATGTGGGAGGAGAAGGTGGTGAAGAAAATCAAGAAGAAGAATTAGATAATGTGTCTGACCATAAGACTTAGAAAAGGCAGAAAATTGAACTCCAAGGAGACTTTCGGAAAATCAAGCCTCCTCTCTTCGACGGTGAACAAGGAAAGGTGGTAGAAGCATGGATCATTAATATGAACAAGTATTTCTGGCTGTATGAATATGATGATAATCTGAAAGCCCATCTAGCCATTTTCTAAGTATGATCACAATCTGAAAGCCCATCTGGCCATTTTCTAGCTAAAAGGGAAAGCCACACTATGGTGGGAAGAAGTAAAAATAGTTTGCAGTGTCAATGAACAAAGCATAACCTAGAAAAAATTTAGAGATATTTTAAGGAAAAATATCTAACAAAAATATTTTATGATGAAGAAGAAAAAGAAATTCATTATCTTTAACTAGGTCAAATGACCATGGATGAGCTCATAACAAAGTTTACATCATTATTGTGGTATGTCCCCCATATTCATGAAGAAAAAGCTAAGGTGCAGTGATTTATCAACAGTCTTTCGTTGTTCATGAAGGAATGGTTGGAGTTTGACAACTCAAAAACCATGGATGAAGTTATTTGTAAAGCACAGATATGCTACCAAAAAAATAAACCAAAGGGAGATATGAGAAAGAGGTGAGTTGACAAAAAGGGAAATAAATTTATTCCTAGCCACAAGGGGAATAAGGGCACAGGAAACAAAAGATTATATAAAGGTCAAACTAACTGAAATATGAATAAGAATCAGCCCATATTTTAAGTACTAAGGAAAACCTGGACAAAGGGGAAATTTGGTAGAAATGAAGCAGAATTAACTAACAGACCACTTGTATAGTGTTGGGGATGTGGAGGCTTGCATTATGTTAAAAACTAGCCTAACCAAAAGGGAGCAGATCAAATCTCATAAATACAGGAGGCATCTACTGTGGGAGAAGTGGGTAGGAGCATTCCTAAAATTAATGCAGCCCTTGAAGATCATCAGGCATAATTTTAGCCAACCATGGTTGAATTTGAAGGTACTATTTGTTCAAGCCTAGATTTACCTCAGGCTGAAAAGGTAAGATTCTAGGTCAACATCAAACCACGCTCAACCTGGTAGTTAGCCCTACTAGGCCAGGAGAGGGCTCTCTCTGGGTCAATCTCAGCTAATTATGGTCACTAAAGGCTTGAGATGACTGATTTGATTACTGATCTTAGGCTAGGTATAGATGTAAAAGAGTTTGATTTAATAAATTGATGATTTTGTGGGCTCTAAGGGAAAGACAGATTTTGGGTGCAGGGAATGAAGCACAGTGTTGCAGGGGTCTCAATGGGGCAAGGTAGGCAGCTGTGTTTGGCACTCTAGATCAAGTGATATGGATGGATTAGACAAAGGAGGAGTTGAAGAGGGCAAGGGAAGTCATGGATCGTCTCCAAACAGTGGAAAACATAAAAAACTAAAGCAAACTTAAAGTAGAGCACTGCAATTTCAATGTATTCTACTTACACTCTTGTTTGTTTAGCTGAGAAGAAATAAAGAGAAATGATACATATAACACATGAATAAATTCACAAAGACATAAGAAAGCACTCTACCAAAACAAATTCCATAGGGATCCCAAAGAGTACTGCAAATCCTGGTCTCGATTCCTTAGCCAAAATACTGATGTGAGTGTATAATGAAGCTCTAGGCTTTCTCAAGAGTCCAAGCATGCTAATGACTGAAAAACAACATAATATAGACAAGCATAGCTCATCCTTTCCTCTAGGGGTTCAGCTCACATGTTTAGGAGCTGATCTAACTGATCCTAAACTGAGAACTGGAATCTAGGCAACATAACAGCATGCCTCTAGAAACAAGGAAACTATTTCATTCAGTTTCAAACAACCTCTAAACTGATGAATCTACCTCTACAAGTAAAAATATAACATATTTACATCATGATGCATCAATGTTCATCAAACTACATCATAAATTTTCCATTAGGAAAGTGAAAAATTCAAACTAGGCAAAACTGGGCGAAAAACAGAGCAAAACTGGGTTAAACTGGCAATTTTTTCTCCATGCGCTGTGCCAGATTCTCTATGCACCGTGCTTGTTTGGACCCACTTTTGGAAGTCCTCTCGATGTCCAAATCAGCTCCAAGTGTGCTTGTTGGAAAGGTCTGTCCGTCTACATTCCAACCCATGTTGAATTTTTCAATTTAACCTTCATTTGACCTGTCAAAAATAAAATCTCCCAGGACTGCTTCTTGTGTGTCAAAAAATGGGCAGTGAGGTCATTTTTTGAGTGCGTTTGACCTATTTGAGGGCTCACAACCTGCCCAAATTTCGCGGCCATATGTAGGCAAGCATAAATTTTCATGAAAAGTCTAGAAATGAAAAGTCTTTGTGATTTGGAGCCCTCTAGAAAAAGCAATCGCCACGTGGCGCGGTGCATAGGGAGAAAAACTCTGTTTTTTGTGCAAAAATTTTCCAAAATGCAAAAATTGCTCCAAATTTTTTGAAATTTGGGCTGGAACTTCTTTATCAAGAGCTATGTTGAGCCAAGGATTCCTAAGCTAATATCTGAAGTCTATCATGCTCCTTTCACCTCTTTGAAGCCTTCTTCAATTTTGCCTTTAAATTTCTTATTCACGCCTTGCACACCTTGTTCCGCGCCATGTAATGAAATGCCATGTGTCTCAACAAGTCTTTATCCTTGTTGGCCTTCTCCAGCAGTCTCTCTAAGTGGATATTGACTCTTTCGAGCCAAGACTCATGATCGGCATTGGTCTCTTGCTCGAGTGAAGTGAACTCCACCCTCCTCCTTTGGGCAGCTTGGCGGTTCTCCTGAATGTTTTGTATCTCCATAATCACCTGCTGATCTTCAAGTTAGTTATTTATTTGCTCCAAGTATTTTATAATCCACTTAACCCTCTCCAAGTTGAGGGAAAAGGCTTTGATTTCTGTCTGTTGCTCTTGGATGATCACTTTGAGATTTGTGCTTTCCGGGCCCATGTCTGTATCATCATCCCAAATAAGAATAAAGTCCTGCTCACCTGAAGGCCCTCATCCTACATTGGCCTCTTGCCTTTGTCTTGAACTTGTGGTGTTGACGATGGAATCGAGGCCCCTTACACCCTAGGTGGAGATAACACTCGCTTTGCTGCTGCGAACAAATGCCTGGTGCCCTTCTGATAAGTAATAAAGACCGACACACTGGCAAGCTGTATCTCCTAGCCCTCATGCTAATAAGAAGGTCCACTTGTCTCATGCAAAGCTTCTGAAGGTCCCTGAGGAGCTGTGAAAAACTCACGAGAGATGAAATCATCCCCAGTGATGCCCTGCAAGCCACGTTGATGAATAAACACAATTTTAATAAGAGAAAAATGATAAATACTGTTAAATTTCTGCTGAGGGGTCTTGTACTGCACCAGAGTGGTCATCCCTTCGATATTTCGGCACATGAAGTAAGGGATGTTCATCATCCTTACCCAGGTAAAATGCATGAGCAGCCTGATACGATAAGCATACAAACGGGAGAACCAGCCCTCACAGCTAAAATACTTCATGATCAATTTCATTAAAGGAGCATATTCATCTTTGAGGTACCGAAAAGGAAACACTCCCTTGAGATGCCTCAAGAAGTTGGGCTTAATATAAGGTTCATAATACTACTGGTCAATTTTTTTCCTCTTGTTCCATGGCTCTCCAATGTTGGGAATGCCGATTGCTAATGAAATGGATTCTGGTGTTAATGTGAAAATAACACCAACTAGAGTGGCTTGATCACCATGTAAATGAAGTACAAACAAACAAGCCAACTCATGATGAAACTGAATGCTAGCAACCTTCTCACAAAATTCATAACATGATTGATGTCGGAAGAAAGAGATGGCAAATGGGTAGGCCTGCAATTCAACAAGGGTGGTTGGTTCTTCTCTGATATGTCTGCCACCTCTATGAGGCCTCCTGGGTGCATGTCCCTCTGTAGGTGAGTCACTTTAGGTCTCATCTTCATAATCATATGAAGGATCAGATGCCATGGAGAAATAGGTGCTGATATGTCAAACTGTCTTGGACTGCCTTTGATGATGTGTTTGACCTTTGTCACCGAGGGAAAACAATGAAATGAGGGACTGTAAGGGGAGGGAAAAATAGTGGAGAATTAAGGGACTGTTGGGATAGATTTTAGCTAGGGAAACGTAGGATGTTTTTGGATTATAGGATTAGGGTTTGGGGATTTACAATTGAGATTTTGGAAAAGGGAATTTGGGATAGGGGATTACTTAATTTAGGGGGTAGGGGAACTAAGGGAATAATGAAATCAAGGGACAAATGGGATGAGGGAGTGAACTTGGTCACAAAACGGTGAATTGAAACCCTAGCAGCAAGTTTCTTTGTGTTATTTTAAAAGGTAGGGTTTGATTGTTTTAAACAAGCACCATGAAACACACACCATCAAACCATCATCGAACTTGGATAGAAAATAGCTTTGAAATGTCTACCTACTTGTATCAAGATCAATGCATGCAATTTCGGGTGATTGGAGCGAGTTTGGATAGTGTTTGGGTTCTCTAGCTGTGTGCGCTGCGCAACACACCCAATGCACTATGCCCCATGTATGCACCACACCCTTGCAAAAATAAAATGAGTGTTGAGGCCCAGTTTTCCACGCCGGCTGTATGCGTCACGCCGAGCAACCTGGTGCGATTTTCACCCAAACTTCACACTCACTCACCAAAATTGCTCTGTCTTGCTTCTCTTTTGCAAATGAACTTATCTAATGAAGGAATAGCTTATAAACAAAGAGCTTTTGAAATTTTGGCTCATGAAACCCACTTTCATAATGTTTTGCAAATGACTTTATTTCAAACTCTGTTTTTTGGACTTTTCACTTCCTTTTAGTTTTGCAATGAACCAAATATCCTGAGTTTTTCTTGTTTTGCAGGTATTGGAGCTTTTTGGGCTAAGGAAAGAAACTAGGGTGCAGATGAAGGAATTTACAAAATTTTCATGAGTTTTGTACAGTAAAACCTAAATACTCTGTTTTTTCCTCAAAACAGATTTTTGAGGAAAAACACAATTTTGAACACTTGGCATGCAATTTATTGATGTTGAAATTCCTCATGACCTGTTGGTTTCTTATTAGACACTTTGACACATTTTTTGACGAAACCCTAATGAACCCTTAAATGGACTTTTACAACCTTCAATACAAAAAGAGGATTGTATATGCTTTTTTATGAGTAAACAACATGAACCAGTAGGTAAATGACATGAGGGAAACTGTAGGAAAGCCACTCTCATCAGATGATCCATGCGCTTAATGGAATGCAGATGACTGGGTGAGACTCCTAATATGAAATGCAACAAGAGGATTTGATCTCTGACGGAGGGATGAAGATACCGACAATAACACTATTTTTTACCAAACCTGTTCTATTTTAATTGATCCCGGGGAAACTCTATGTTACATTAGTCCCAATATAGTGGAATGATATAAATTGCAAGCTGTTAAATTTAAAAATCCTTGGTTAGTACAGTTAGCCACAGGAGAAAAAATTAGAGTTTTGTCTAAAGTAATCATCCTTTAAAATTAGCTAATCAACCTATCACAACAAATTTGAATGTATTACCCTTGGGGTCATACAAAATCCTTATAGGAATGGACTGTCTGGAAAACAATTGGTCCCTCATCAACTGTAAAACCAAAATTATTAGTTATTAGGATGAGGAAGGGGAGAGACAAGAAATTCAAGGTGTTCAAAAACCTCTGCAATTAAGACCTATAATAACTTCCCAATTAGCAAAGCGCATTAAAAAAGGCTACCAACTTTATGCCATACAAGTAGGGTGTGCTAACTCTAAAGATAAAACTGTTTCATTGGAAAATATACATGTGATATAAATTTCTCCTGTTGTATTCCTTGAGGAAATTTCGGGTCTACCCAAAAGAGAGACTTAGATTTTACCATTGAGTTAATTACATAATTTTCCCTACTTTCGTGAGCACCTTACCGAATGAGCATACTCGAACTAACAGAATTCAAAATGCAACTTCAAGAGTTGCTTGATAAAAAATATATCTGTCCCAGTGTGTCCCCTTGGACAACTCTGATATTATTTGTTAAAAAGAAGGACAGAACCCTGTGAATTTGCATGGATTACAATAAGCTAAATAAGCTGACCATTAAGAACAAATACCCCCTTCCCCATATAGATGAGTTATTTGATCAGGTAAAGGGTGCAACTGTATTCTCAAAAATTGACCTCCAATCAGGCTATCATCAAATCCAGATAAAGGAGGAAGATATAGCAAAAACAACATTAAGAACTTATTATGGACATTATGAATTCATATGTTGCCTTTTGGGCTGACTAATGCCCCAAAAACCCTCATGTGTCTCGTGGAAAATATATTTCATTAATACCTAGACAAATTTGTGCTAATCTTTATTGATGACATATTGATCTACTCTTGGAACATAGAAGGACATAAGGAGCATCTTCGTATTGTCTTGCAAGTCCTAAGAGAACACCAACTGTATGCCAAGTGTAGTAAATGTTATTTCTTTAAAGAGAAAATCTAGTACTTGGGACGTGTCATCCCTAAGGATGGAATTGCAGTGGATCCAGAAAAAAGAAGAACAATCATGGAATGGCTGGTACCAAAAGATGTAGTTGACATAAGAGTGTTCATGGGTCTAGCTGGATATTATCGGAGATTTGTGGAAGGTTTTTCTAGAGTGGCATATCCTATTACCTCTCTGCAAAATAAAGGAAAAGCCTTCAAATGGACCCCCGACTGACAAAGGAGCTTTTCTTAGCTCAAACATCTACTTACCACTGCACCCATTTTGAGCATTATTGATCCCAACAAAGAGTACTGAGTTTGTAGGGATGCTAGCAAGGAAGGTGTAAGTGGCATATTAATGTAAGAAGATAGGGTTTTTTCCTACGAGTGAAGAAATATTAAAGAGTATGAGAAAAGCTATTCAGCATACAACTTGGATTTGACAGGGGTGGTTCATGCCTTAAAGATGTGGCGACATTACCTGTTGGGTAAGAAATTTTTGTTGATGAATAGTCACCATAGTTTGATTAACTACTTCAAACAACCCACTTTAAATGTTAGGCAAGCTCGTTGGGAAGATTTTCTAAGTTAATTTGATTTCAAGATCAACCATTTGAAGGGGAAAGAAAATTGGGTTGTTGATGCCTTAAGCCGAAAGGTAAATTGTGTATATGAAATTTATTTCAGTGAATCATGAACAACTTTTTTGAGCAGATTCGTGAAATAGCCATGCAATATTTGGTATACAAACAATTATGGTAGCAAGCAAAAATTCCGAACAACGATGAACAACAATTAGGATATGAGGTAAATTCAGAGGAATTGTTGATTTATAGGAAAAGGATATATGTACCTAACAAGAAACGTCTTAAAAATTTAATTTTGGATGAATATCATAAGATCCATTGCGCAGGCCACTCTAGTTACTAGAAAATGATTGGTGCCCTGAGAAAGGAATTCTTATGGCTTGAAATAAAGAAGGAGGTAGCAGAATATTTAGCGAGATGTCTAGAATGCCAACAAATAAAAGCTAAGCACCAACACCCAGCAAGACTACTCCACCCTCTACCTATTTCGGAATGGAAATGAGAAACCATATCCATTGAACTCATTACCAGACTGCCTCAATCAAAAGGACAAAATGACTCCTTCATGGTGGTAGTGGACAAGTTGAGCAAATCTCCTCATTTCATACCTATCCAGTAAACTTATAAAGTGGTGCAAGTTGCTAATAGTTTTTTGAATTACATGGGATTCCCAGAATGATCATTTGCGATAGTGATGTGAAGTTTACATCAGCCTTCTGGAAATTCCTTTTTGAGGGATTGGACACACAACTACACTTCATCACTGCATATCATCCTCAAACGGATGGAGAGACTGAGTGACTCAATCAAATTGTTGAAGGCAGGCTGCGAACTTATGTAATGGAACAACCATCCAAGTGGGAGGATTACTAGGACTTGGTAGTGTTTTCCTATAAAAATGGGTACCATACATATTCACAGATGATCCCCTTTGAGGTATTATATGGGAGTAAGTGTAGAACACCATTGAGCTGAAGTTGTCTAGAGGATAAGTTGATGTTAGGTCGAGATACATTAGAAGAAATGGAGAATATGGTGAAAAAGGTGTGAGTCAATTTAAAAGTTTCTCAGGGCCGGCAAAAGAATTTTACAGATCAGAAATGGTGCTTTCAGGAATTTCAAGTAGGCGATCATGTATACATTCAAGTGCAAGCCAAGAAAAGCACATTGCAATGGACCAAATGTTCTAAACTAGCACCTCAATTCTGTGGGCCCTTCCAAATGTTAACTCGAATAAGACCGATGGCTTAGCAATTTGCCTTACCCAGCCACATTCATGTATACAATGTCTTTCATGTTTCTTTACATAAGAAATATATTTGTGATCCTAAACATGTAATCAGTTGGCAAGATATTTAGGTAAAAAATTTAAGAGAATTTCTACTTTAATAGAGATTTATTAAGCAAAATGATTGATGAGTTAATTGTTTTGTTAACATTCAGGTTGAACTGGAAGGTGGGTTCTTGGTCGAACCTCTGGGTAGACTAGATCAGAGAGAAGTAATGCTACAGAAATGAGTTATCACCTAGGTTAAAGTGCAATGCAAGCACTATGGGCCGAAAGAGGCCACTTGGGAGGATGAGAAAGTTATGAAGGAGACATTTCTCGTTTGTTTTTTGAGGGAAAACATCGGGACAATGTTACATCTTACAGGGGGAAGATGTGATATCCCTAGACCATGTAAATATTTTTATTTTACTGCAGATCAAACAAACTATTTATTTTCTTAGATATAAGAAACTCTTTCTAGAATTTAATTATTTTGAAAATAAATAAACAGTTATCAGTAAATACTATTTTTACTTATTAATCAGCTTTGAGAAATAGTTACCTATTCCTAATTGATTTCTTGAGGATTTATTGAAGAAGATCAAGAGGATAAGGGTATATGAGATAAGGAGAAGAAGAAAAAGAAGAAAAATCTATGCTAAAGGGTAAGGCAGTTTTTATGTGGCTATGTTTGGCTGGGACCAAATAGCAGAGAAACTATGAGTTCTCGCAGAAAGAGTTTCTTGTACACTAAAATAGCTCGGGGGGAGGCTATTTGGCATAATAGTCTGAAGGTTAGGAGGAAAAGGAACTACAGGCAAGGTCTGGTTGTGGAATGGCATAGAAAAGAATCTGGGAAACAATGGTCCAGATAAGTGGAAGTAATATTTTGTTTAATTGCTAGACATTTATCTTGTGTATTGATATATATTCCTATGTTTAAATTGCTATATATTTATCCTATATATTGTACAATTCTATGCATACTAAAAATTCACAGAAATTTGGAAATTATCTAGATAGTTTACTATGATAACACAAGAATATCTTAATAGACAATCCGTGCAGAAGTAGTAAATCTTTAGTGCAGTTAAGGACCAAGACCATAGCGAGTGTACTTTAATCCTTCTCTAGAAATACTAGAAAGAATTATTATTTGTCAGTAGAAGAAATGAGTGAAGTACCATCTAGGACAGTAAATGCCTCATTAACAAATATTTCCATACAAATAAACTTGTTAACAAAGAAATACAAGCTTGCTACTAGAAATGGCCAAGGTGGTGGATTAAAACCCTATAACATCTCATAATACGGATAGGTATAAAACAAAAATAAAAAAGGGGGAAAGCCTGAGTATAGATGCTTCCAAAGGTTGAGTTATCCGAGGGACACTCATGTACTTTTTTCCTTTAGCTTGATTATAGGAAAGAGTGAGATTAAATAAAGGAAATGAATTTGTGCAATTTGCAGACATAATCTAGCATCAATATAAACAAACAGTAAATTATATAGGAGAATAAATAATTTAGCATTCAAGAACTAGAAAAAAAAAATTATGATAGAATGTTCCAAGGAATCACCCTCTGTTTGCATATACCGATTATTGCAAGAGGGAAACTGCCGTTCCATAATAATGCAAGATGCGGCGATAATAACATAAATCCATTCACACGAAAATTTAAGAGAACTAATGTTAAATCACGTAGAGGTAAAGTGGTAAGAACGCTACCTCCAGAATCAATTTAGAGGTAAACTGAATGAAATAAAAAAGATAGATTTGCATTAATCATGAATGTATATCAGTGTCAAGTCGAGCGGGGAAGGTCAGGGTTCAGATTCCCCAAACCCTCAATAGAACCTTTCAATACCAAATCACCCATTCATAGGCTGACATAAACATTTCATATCAAAACTATTAAAAAACCAGAGGCCGCATAAACTCCTTTAATTACAAACTCTCAAAGGCCGAGAATGTTCAAGAGAAAAACTGAGCAATCATAGTAAAGCAATTCATAAAAAATATAATATTGAGTTGAAACCCTAAACAATTTAACTGAGCAAAGGACCCTAGCAGTGTGAGATACCTGGAGGTAGATATGATGGTCCTTGCTGCAAGTTGAAATTTGAGCAAGGGTTCCATCTAACCTTTGCATGGCAGTGGAGAGATCTTCCATTCCAATAGGAAGTTGAGTATTAGAGCACATAGCAAAAGAATAAGACTGACAGAAAATGTAATGGAGGAAATGCCATCAGGAAAGCAATATACCTGGGTTAGGCTCGACAAAGGAGAAATTCCACACTTGAAGGTAGTGCCATGGAACCTGAACGTTGTTAGAGAAAAAAACAATCATTAGATATTGTATAACTATTATAGAGACAAACTCAAAGCTACAAGTCTAGCTATCTAAATGAAAACCCATTACCTATGTGAGGATATTAATCTTTGCAGAAAATGCTAGAGAAACTAGTCATAAGGAGGTAATGAGAAGGAGACTAACCTCTGCAACAAATGCCAGAGCCACATCTCACAAGGAAGAAATGTGAAATATACTAAACCTAACTGAAGGCTTAGAACCCCGAGGACTCACCATCTCTATCTAATCCTAGAACTGCCCAGAGACCATTGATTCCGGAGGGAATCCCAAGCCATAGGAAGAGAAGCATCACAAAAAAATCACCAGCGAGGAAGTACCATCACATAGGCTCAGTAATCCGCAGCCAATTAATGTGATATGGAGCTCAAAAGGTTGGATAAGTAAATATAGTTCAGAGGATTGGACATTTAACGAGAATGAAATATGTATATAGTATATTGTTCATAAATAAATTTTATATGACAAGACCAGTGTTGGTATGTAAACCCGAATTGAGTTATGTGATGACATGAGGACTTGATTGACATCAAACCCTCTCCAGATTGTAAACTTATCCCAAGTCAAAAGTGTTATAATATTAATCACTTGATTACAATTATAATGTCTATAAAGTCAATTCATAATAAGCATAATTATTAACGAACCTTGTAATGTTTACATTTCGTAGTGTCAAAGTTAAACTATGTGGTATAGTGGTAAGTTAGTAAATATATATATATTTTGTTATGAAGATGTGTGACATCTTGTGTGTGAGAGGTTTGAGGTGAAAATTATAGATGTGTGGGAGTTTAGAGAAGGAAAATCCATTCTACACAAAGACTTGAGGAGATGAAAAATGTTAATCATGAATGAATTTGCGTTGATAATGACTTATTATTGATATTGGATAGCTTATGGAAGCTTGGGAAGGACAACCTGCAATTTATATAGTTGATTAGGAAGCTCCTAATATGTGGATCATATGGGAAGGTTCTTTCTTTTGTAGAATTACCATTAACGAGAAAAGAATGTTAAGGAAATTAGTAAACCAATATTAATGAGGGGATGAATATAGGTTTTTTTGCAAGGGTGATGGTCATTGCTTCTCAACCCGAAACACACAAATTTGACTACATTGCAACCAAAAAGGAAGAGTCACATGCTAACAATTTTTGTCATCTCTATATTGAACATTTCCTCAATGGTGGAAGCGATAGAATCAATGTTTTTTAGGAACGTTGGTCTCATTGTATTTTCTTATTATGTCCCCCTCTGGGCTTCTTTAATTTGGGGTTGAATTTTCTTCATGGTGCTCTAAATTGGTTCTTAAGCCCCTACATAACTTTCTTACCCTCGTGGTCTCTCTAATTGGGTTCTCAACCCCCCACCCCCCTCCCCACCCACATATGTTTCATTTCCTGAGAAATTTTACTCTAGTTTTCTTTTCATCATTGCTAGGAACCTCCTTTCAACCTCCCATTGTGGACGGACAAAAGGATTATTGGGTCCCTCCCTAGCCCACAATTCCCTTCCTCATATGGTTGGTTAAACATGTTCACAATCATCTACATGTGTGACCATGGATACATATAGAAATATTTTTCTTGAGGTGATGCAGAGAGTTATCTCAGAAGTACAAGACTGGGTCTAGCAAGGGAAAATGTTTTTTCTTGACAAGCATGTTGACAGAGAAATGATATTTTTGATCCCTAATGTAGGGAACTCTATCGAGGCTTGGTCATCCTCCTACATAGAAACAATAATTCCATATTGGCACATGCGACCCCTAATCGTTAGAGTGTTTTTGCTAATAGAGTTGACACACAACATGAGATGATAATCTGCATGGCTTAAATTGACAATAAGGTTGAGAAGTTGGATAGGAAAGTCTTGAGGCTTGCAAATGCATTAAAGGATTATGATAAGAAAACAAGGTTTCTAAAGAAAAACATAGTTCATGGAAGCGTTATATAAAATATTTTTTTATATTTTTTTGTTAGTTCATAGTTTTAATTTCACTTTAAAAGATAATAAACTTATTCATAATATTTTTAATAGAAAAAATTTAAACTTATGTTACTAGTCTAATTTCCCAAAGAAATACTTATAGCTCAAGCCTCAAAGTTTATTACTATATATATTTTCTTAATCATAACATAAAAGACCTTACCTTATATATTTGTTTTTTAAATGTAAATCTTTCTCAAATTTCACATTCTTAAAAGATATTTTAAGATCACAATCATATATATTATATAA
>APFE031665747.1:9180-19905 GCA_000404065.3 Pinus taeda
ATAACTATTTATATCTCCCTATCAAGCTCTTTTTCTATCAACACTCAATAGTTGTCTTGATGATGGATCCCTGTTGGGATTTGAAACATTGGCAGAAATAATAGTTTTTACTGTGGGTTCTCCGGTTTCTAATAAAGAATATATTAACCACAGAAGTCTTTAATGATAACATTTTGGACTTAAGTGGAATTTAAATTTGTTTATCTTTGACATTCTTCAAAATAATCCACAAAATATATTTTTCACTTCTTTAGGTTCTAAAGCTTTATGTTTCTTCATCTGGAATATGGGCCCATGCTTCACTACCAAAAACACAAAAGTGACTTACATCTGGTTTAATTGAGCTCCATGCTTCTTCTGGAGTGATATTGTTTAAAACCTCAGTAGGAGTGCGATTTATTATGTAATTTGCATAGTTAATTGCTTCTGCCCAAAAATGAAGACTAATTCCTTTAGATTGAACAATTAACCATTTCCTTTAAGGTGTTATTCTTCCTTTTAGCTACACCATTTTATTGTGGAGTATATGGAACAATATTTTGTATTTGAATTCCATTCTCAATGCAAAAGTTGATGAATTTTTTCTTAACATATTCTCCTCCATTATCATGTCTTAGCTTAAGAATTTGATGTCCAAATTGTTTTTCAGCAAAGGCCTTAAAGGCCAAGAACATGTTAAATACTTCACTCTTGAGTTTTAAGAAGTATACCCAAGTGCGTCTTGAGAAATCATCAATGGAGGTTTAGAAATACTTGAAGCCAGAGAGTGAAACAACTAGAAGTGGACAACATAAATCACTATGCACAAGTTATAAAGGGGTTGAGGCATGCCAAGAGGCATGCTTTTCAAAACTATCTTGATGATGTTTTCCGAGTACACATCCAGAACAAGCACCATCTCTGCAAGATACCATTGGAAGACCTGTCACCATATTTTCTTTACATAGATTCTGAAGGGAGCGATAGTTTAAGTGACCAAATCGCTCATGCCAAAGTTTTCTCACTTCATCATTATGAGAAACAAATAGTGAGGGAAGATTTGATGACCCAAAGTTGTTAAAATTATATAACCTTGTAGAATAATTAGTAATGTCAGTAGCTGAAATCTGTCTAGGATCTCTTAGGTCCTTAATTACAACATTGTGAGGTGAAAATTCAACGATTTTACCTTCAATTGAATGAGTTATCTGATATATAGATAGAAGGTTGCAAGATAAGGTTGGAACACATAATACATCATTGAATTTATCATTTTCTATATGGATAGTTCCAGTCCCTACAACACTAAGAGATCTATCATCACCAACATATATATTTTTTGTGTTACAATCAATTAAAGAAGAAAACTAATGAGCCCCAAAAATGCGTAATTATATGGGCTCATTTAGTCTCCTAATTCGACTTAATCCACCATTCTCATTAGTTTATTGCATGTTTTTTATTATATTTATGCTAATAGAGTGAATTGGGTTAGTCATTATGCCAACAAGTCTAATGGGTTCTTTGTGCAGTTTTTTGGTCAATTTTGAGACAAAATCAAAAGTTTTAACGAGCACTTGGCAGCCAAATTCGTGGAAGAACAAGGGAGAGGATTTGTAGGAAGGTGTCTCCTCCATTTATGAGCCTTACCTCAAATTCTTCACCAGAAGCTCGGAGTTCAAGAGCCACCACATCGATTATGACAAGGGCACCCGAGCAAGGGCTAGTAAGTTGCTGTTAATTGCAAGTTTTCGCAGCCGAGTTACTAAAGTTTAGGAGGACTGTTGGGGTCCTCAATTTGTATAAATAAGAAGGCTTAGGGCCTCATTTGGAGTTAGCTAGCTAGTCATTTTGTTAGTTCAATTTTAGTCAGATGTTAGTTAGATTTTAGTCAGTAGGTTAGCTCTACATTTCAACACATTTTCAAGCTTTTTCTTGTAGACAATTTTTGGGATGTAACTTTTATTTTTTGATCAATAAAGATGAATCCAACTTTGAACCAACTCTAATCTTTCTTAGGAGGCTGTAGTTCGGTTTGGGCCCAAACCAAGTGCCAAGTACCTCCTTTGTGTACTTTTATGTGTCTTTGCTGCATTCTTAGAATAAAATCTTTTATTTAGGTTAAAATCTTGTTTCGTTACTTAGGTTGATTTTGATGATTAAAATTGATTTTCATGCTTCAGGTCAATTTGACAGTTTGAGTACAGAAAAGATCTTCAGAAAAGGCCATCAAGCAACCCTTGATCTCACCTCTCCCAACTTAGGACCATGAGCTGAGACCAAGGTATACTTGCTGCCACAAAAACACTGTTTTTTCCTCTTCATGCATTTGCTAGTGTTAGATTTTTAGTTAGGAAAGTTGATACCATTGATAATTGCATGTTTAGAAATTGTTTTTGCTTAGTTTCCATAGTTATATTGCATGATTTTCTGCCAATAAAATTCTGTGCATCATGTTTTTGGTTTCTAGGTCAAAATAGCTCAACAGATCTTTGGTTTGCATAGTCTTTGTTTGATCAGTTTTGGAAAATAATGTGCAGAACACTTGTAATCCATTCCTGCCTACCCTTCCTCCATCAATACAACCTACTCCATCCCCTAACTCAGATTCTTGCCCTTCATTTGCCACATTTTCCCACTTTGCCCTAATGTGCATCATTGCTCCCTCCATCCTCAAACAAATCCAATCGCTCCTTAGCCTCATTCACCAGGTCCTAGACCCCTTAACATCCTTATCCAACCTCCATTTCCACTTTCCCACCTTTCTTCCACCATTGGCCCTTCAAAATCCCTTTTCGGAACATCTTGTAAAAGCTACAAAACATCCTGTAGAAGCTACATTACATCCTGTAGAACCCCCGCAGACTTCCTGTAGAAGCTCACGAAAGCGGTTTCTTGAGATCCGATCACTGTGAAACTCTCTCGAAGGGTGCTAGGGAGCCCTTAGGCCCTCTTCTCACCTTCCCAACCTCCTGCAAGCATTTCCTTTCGCTAATCAACCTCTGCACAGTCAAAACAGTTAAAGCACATGCATAATAATTCTGCCAACTTACTCAAAAATACAAAAAGATGTTTTTTCTAGATTTTACTACAGAAGTAGCTTAGTCACATGCATTTTACCTTTTTAAAAGTCAATGGCATCCATTTCCACTACTTTCATCTCTTTTCTTGCACCAGTAGGGTTAATCAGTAAAACTAGTGTTTGCTAGGGTTTGCATTTCCTTTCAGCTTTTAGTTTCTTTCTGCAAGTAGATTAGCCTCCTTTGAGTTAGCTTTCATCCATTAGTTAAAAGATTCTTCTAAGAGATCATAGAATTTGGCTTAAGCTCCTAGCAGACTTGTGCCAGCTGATCAAGTGACAGCCGCGGCAAGAGCTAGTACTTGTGTATATAGCACTGTCGCTTCCAAGTTTGTTACGAAATACCGGGTTGATAAAAGTAAAGAAGGGAGTATGAGGAGTTGCAACATTATTGCTGCAATACTGGAGCCCACCATATTTTTGGCGCCATTGTTGGGGAAGCATCAGAGTATTGGTGATTGCTGCTTTTCTTCTATTTTCTACTACAACCTTTTGCTAAGTAGTTTATTTCAGCAAGCGTAAAGTAGATTGTTTCATTTCCATTATGCAATTTCATTTTCGCAAAAGTACATTAGACATTTCCTACTTTCATTTTATTTCAGCAAGCGTAGATTAGATATTCCCCACTTTAATAGATTAGCATTTCAATTCCGCAATTTCATTTCCTGCTTTCATAGATTAGCATTTCAATTCTGCAAGCGTAGATTAGCATTTCAATTCTGCAATTTCCATTATGCAAGTGTAACTTAGAATTTCATTCCTGCAATTTCATTTCAGCAAAATAGATTAGTCATTTCCTACTTTCATTTCAATTCCACATTTTTATTTCAGCAAGATAGATTTTAGTTAGTTGCAGTTCAATCTATTTAAGTTTTGCAGGTACAAGTAGGAAAGAACAAAAATCAACGAAAATATTTCCTTTCATGCCTTGTAGGAGTAGAGATAATTTAGAGAAATGTTTGCACAACACCCCTACTACTTCACACAGCCAACCTTCTCTCTTCTTCGATGGTTTTGATTAATAAGAACCCCTAGGTGGACAACAAGACATATTTGAAGAACCTCCAAGGGAGAAGAAGAAGAAAAGATTCCTCTGGAGCAAATGGCTACAAATAGAAATGTTGGGAGCAATACCTTGTCTAAGAATGAATTTGCAAATCAGATGGAAGATTTCAAGAGCGAGATGAGGCAGTTTCTTGCCACGCAACTGGATACCTTGCGACTCCAAAAGAAGCAAGAAGAAGCCAAGAGGGCTTTGGCCATATTTTGTCCTAGGAGCACTAGAAAGCATCCTAGGAATGAATGTCCATTGCACTCCATAGAAGTGTGTTTTGTCTATGAAAAAGACCATCCTACAGATCAGTGCCCTTCCTTACCCAGAATCAAAGCTTCATATCAGAGGGCTAAAGGAGCCATTGAACCACTCTATTATATGAACTAAAGGAGGCCACATGGACCCATACCTTACCAGCAAGGAATGCAAGGACATCCTAGACCTATTACGACCCCTATCAAGCCACTTTCATGCCTTCTTGGGGTCCCCCTACCCATGCTTCCTGGTCCACACCTCTTCCTTGGTACTTCACATCTCCATATTATACCCAACCAGCTGCTCATCCATTTCACCCCTACGCTCAGCCACAACCTTAGTGGAATGCACTTCATCAAGGGTGGTGGCCCCAGTACAACACTCCTCCCGCACCTTTTCCTCCACCACCTGCTTAATCGCAACCATCGCCTCCTGCTCCACCAAGGCAACCCCAAATGCCTGCCCAACCACAACCCCATCCACATCCATCTCAAATATACACCCCCACTCAACTATTTGTTCCACCATTTCCAAAACCATACAATGGAGTAGCTCAACCCAATTACAATGCTCAGGCACAACATGTCCAAACAACTCCTTTTGAGCTCAATGATATTCACCATAGCTCAGGAAGAGTATTGCAAGAAAGAGATTATATTATATCATTGAGGACCACGTCCAGCAGGAAGAAGATGGCAAAAGAGAAGAGAAAAGAAACCACTGGGCTGCACTATTTGAAGAGAAACAACAAATCAAGATCGAGAGAGCCCCTCATGGTTACCATCAATCTCCATGTATTCAAGGAGAAAATCAACAAAAAGAGGAAGAGATGAGAGAAGGTCATGGTAAGAAGTGACATGAAGAATATCTAGATCAAGCAAAAGGACCATGGAATCAGAGCTATTATTGAGATATGGTTCCAGACGGTCACTAAGTTGCAGTAGTATTCTCTTCCTCAACTATGTTTGATCCCTTCAAAGTCAAATCATTTGGTCTCTGAAATCCGGATAGCTATCAAAGCATGCATTTCAAGCCTCCACATCATTTTGTCTCTAATCTCGATGTGCACATGGCTCCATTATAAGTATTATTATACTTGAAAATGATTTTGTTTTTCAAGTAGGGTAGGGTCGAAAAACAAAATGAAAAATAAGAGAAAAATAAAAATCTAAGGTGAAAACCTCCCCGGAGGCGCCTCAGATTGGCTCATTGATTGAAAAAGAGAAAAAGAAAGAAGAAAAGAGAAAAAGAAAAAGAAAAACCTATTTTATGTTGAATAATTGCAGGTTGTAGGAAGGACATTGCAGGTTAGGAGGATCGCACAAAACAAGGACAGAGGTCAACACCATGCTGCCAAAATCCCTCACCATCCGTTCCTCCATGACCACTACCCTTTCCTAAGATTTGGCCTCACTAAGATTTCACCTTCTACAGGAAGTTCTGTGTTTTCTATAGGAAGTTCTGTGTCTTCTACAGGAAGCCTACAAACAAGCCAAAATTAATCTCTGAAGAAGACCTGAAGGCTGGGAATCTATCCATGAGGCTTGTAAACATCCCTGTTTCCATACCTTACCCTTCTCCATCATTTTTTCCACCTCATTGTGCTTCTTTTCTTAAAACTGTGTTTTCTATAGGAAGTTCCTATAGAAATTACAAAAAGCTAGAAATGGATTTTAAAAAGCAGTTTGGAAAACATAATAGCTTCTTAAAGGGTTCATAAATCCTTCTGAAATCTTCAAACCCCTCTTTCATCATTTCCATGCCTGCATCATAGCCCAAGCTCATTTTTTCTTCTTGTGCAAAAAACTGCATAATGCTCTTCTACAAAAATACATAGAGAAAAAAATTGTTTTTTCCCTAACATGAAAACCATGCATCCCTTTACAAAACTATTTTATGGGGAGTTGTATAGGGATGATGTCAACATGCCCGAGCAAGTTTAGCCAATTCTAGTGCACGGTTTCTAAAAAATCAACCTCCATCACCTTCTTCCATTTTTGTATTTTCTCCAAATCCGTGCATCCATTTCAAAACTTGTTTCATGGGGAGATGCATATGGGTGATAGTAACCTGCCTAAGCAGTTTCAGCTAATGTTAGTGCACGGTTTTTGAGAAATTGACCTCTGTCACCTTTAGCCATTTTTTAGTTTTTCACGAGATTTGTGCATCTATTGATCACAATTTTTCTATGGGAGGTACATAATGATGATAGAAACATGCTCAGAACGTTTCAAGTCAATCTGATCTATCGTTTGGGAGCTATGGAGAAAACAAGTTGTTGTCTTGTAAAAATTCAGCATCAGCAGCATGAGGGTGCAAATTTGAATGTTGAATAGACTCCTGCAGCTTAGATCTAGCCAAAGGATACCTGCACAGGAAAAATAGCCACACAACAAACAACAAAAAGCATATAGCATAAGGGATCCAGGCATGCAACAATGGAATATGAGCATATAACAGCAAAAAGAACCAAGCAGCATGTTGACTTATAGGTAAGTGTCTAAACTATTTCCTCTATTTGCATCTGTATGATTTGAAAGTGCATGAATGAATGAAATGGTTGGATTAAGATAGAAAGTTGGTCTGTTAACCGACAGCCTCAGCTGGTTCAATTGCACTCATTCGGAGATCACCTAGCACATGTGTATAGTCATTCAGGAGAAACTTAAGAAAAAGGTAGTGGTAGATGTTTTCAACTCCAACGCAACTGATGGTAAGGGATTACAAGCAGAAAACATTCAGTCCCATGATGATAGCACTGTAGTCTGCATGGGGCCAACGCACATTTTTGCCACCTCATCTTCTCACCACGAATCACGCATGCAGATAAAAGACGGCTTAGTTAATGCACTCACCACTCTTTGTTCATTGTGCCTTCACGATGTCCCCAACTAGAGTATGCGTCCACCACTTCCAGAGAAGCTAACCAATGGTCCTTTACAAGATTCCTGCCTGATTTTTTGAGATTTCTGTTTGTTGTTTTTTAAATCTCCCGCCTATCGGCATTCTACAGGAAGCACTGTTTTGTTCTACAGGAACACTGTCTACAGGAAGATTTCTACAGGAAAGGCAGAAAACAGCTCTGCAGAAGGAAAACCCGAGATTTTTGTCAAAATTTGACCTTGAAATGAGGTAGGCTTGGGGAAACCTATCTGCATATGAATTATTTGAATGAGGTGGTGGATTAAAATCATAGCAGTGGATTGAAAAAAGAGTGAAGTTTAAAACTCTGCATGCATATTTTCCCTGAGTTCTACACAGTTCTCTGTTTTCTTTTCTGCACTCAGAGTCTGTCTCTTTATTTCTCAAATTATACTGTAAATAAAATACATGCAACCATAGAAACCAGCGTGTGAAAAAAAAAAATGAATTTGCATATCTTCCTACTCTCTAAAAAGAACATGTGTTATTTATCCACTTTTCTGTCAAAAAAAAAATCTTTTCAAAAGCAGAGAGTCAAATTCGGGATAAAAGCAGTTTAAAACAAAGGGAAATATTGCAATTTGATGTTGTAGGGATAATCACATGGGAAATTCCTTATTTGGTTTCAGAAAAAGATGAAAATTCAGCTATCCCTCTGTTTTCAGTTCTACCCGCTTTCTCGCTTGAGAATTTTGTTGAAAAAAACACTCAACACCACATGGAGGACAAGCTAACGGAATTAAGAGGAATGTTGGCCATGATGAGACACAGTGAAATCATTAAAAAATACCAGCTACAGGAGGAAAATGTACTGCTGAAAAAGCAGTTACAGCAACAGGAAACTCAAAGGGGAGACATAACATAGATTTCTTAAGAGCAGCAACTACAGGAAGGTCCCCTAGCAAGTTAGGAAATAGCAGAGGAACAACAGCTAAGGGAAGAGACACAACCTGATGTTGAAATGAGGATAAAGTAGCAGCAAGAGAGGGAGTCTAAGGCAGCAGCTGAAACATCGATGTTGAAACAAAAGTTGCATGAGAGCCCCAGATGGCCTGCACGACCAGCTAGGCAATAGAAGCCCTGCAATGTAGACAACCAGCTAGATCCTATGCATTGTATCTTAAAGACCAAGAAGCCCTCCATACATTCACACTCCCTAATTGGGAAGTCTTCAGGGACATGATAGCAGAAAGTGACATAAAAGCCCTCACCTATGATATCAGTCCTTCTCACAGTGAGGAAGAAGAGCAGAAAGGGGGAGAAGATGAAGGCTTCCACAGCCAAAGCAAGCACACAAAAACAAAAGGAAAAGACACACCTTGAGATCTCAGCAACACACATAGAAACAGTTGACATAAAGATTTCTACAAGCAAGGAAAAGAAAAACAAGAGGAGAAATCACCTGAGATATTGGCAAGGGAGGCAACAACTGTGCTTGCTACATTAAGCACACTTGCAAAACAAAAAAGAAAGAGAAAAAGGTAGGCCTCCATGTATTTTAAGGCCAGGAAAAGCACAAGAATTCAAACAAGCAGAATAGAAGAAACAGTGGAAGGACATGGACAAGAAGGCAGAATTTTATGGCACACATGAGCAGACCACTTTAGAAGCTTGGCATGACAGGGAGGCCACCAGGGCCATCAAAGATGAAGAGATAGATTAGTTTCTCAGAGGATAAGCAACATTTTCAGTAGGGGGGTGATGATGAGCCCCAAAAATGGGTAATTATATGGGTTCATTTAGCCTCCTAATTTGACTTAATCCACCATTATAATTAGTTTATTGCATGTTTTTTATTATATTTATGCTAATAGAGTGAATTGGGTTAGTCATTGTGCCAACAAGTCTAATGGATGCTTTATGCAGTTTTTTGGTCAATTTTGAGACAAAATCAAAGGTTTTAATGAGCACTTGGCAGCCAAATTCGTGGAAGAATAAGGGAGAGGATTTGTAGGAAGGTGTCTCCTTCATTTATGAGCCCTTACCTCAAATTCTCCATTAGCAGCTCAGAGTTCGAGGGCCACCACATCAATTATCACAAGGGCAACCGAACAAGGGCTAGTAAAGTTGTTGTTAACTGCAAGTTTTGGCAGCCGAGTTTCTAAAGTTTAGGAGGACTGTTGGGGTCCTCAATTTGCATAAATAATAAGGCTTAGGACCTCATTTGGAGTTAGCTAGTTATTCATTTTGTTAGTTCGATTTTAGTCAGATGTTAGTTAGATTTTAGTCAGTAGGTTAGCTCTGCATTTCAGCACATTTTCAAGCTTTTTCTTGTAGACAGTTTTTGGGATGTAACTATTATTTTTTGATCAGTAAAGATGAATCCAGCTTTCCACCAGCTCTAATATTTCTTAGGAGGTCGTATCTCTTGGGGTTGGGCCCAATCCAAGTGTTTAGTACCTCCTTTGTGTACTTTTATGTGACTTTGTTGCATTCTTAGAATAAAATTTGTTATTTAGGTTTAAATCTTGTTTTGTTACTTAGGTTTCTTTTGATGATTAAAATAGCTTTTCATGCTTCAGGTTGATTTGATAGTTTGAGTACAGAAAATACATTCATAACAAGCCATTAAGCAACCCTTGATCTCACCTCTCCCTCCTTAGGACCATGAGCTGAGACCAAGGTATACTTGCTGCCACAAAAACATTGTTTTTGCCTCTTCATGCAATTGCTAGTGTTAGATTTTTAGTTAGGAAAGTTGATACCAGTGATACTTGCATGTTTAGAAATTGTTCTTGTTTAGTTTCCATAGTTATCTTGCATGATTTTCTGCCAATAAACTTTTGTTCATCATGTTTTTGGTTTTTAGGTCAAAATAGCTAGATCTTTGGTTTGCATAGTCTTTGTTTGATCAGTTTTGGAAAATAATGTGCAAAACACCTGTAATCTATCCCTGCCTATCCTTCCTCCATCAATACAACCTGCTCCATCCCCTAACTCAGATTCTTGCCCTTCATTTGCCACATTTTCCCACTTTGCCCTAATGTGCATCATTGCTCCCTCCATCCTCGAACAAATCCAATCGCTCCTTAGCCTCATTCACCAGGTCCTAGACTCCTTAACATCCTTATCCAACCTCCATTTCCACTTTCCCACCTTTCTTCCACCATTAGCCCTTCAAAATTCCTTTTCGGAACATCCTGTAGAAGCTACAGAACATCCTGTAGAAGTTGTAGTACGTCCTGTAGAACCCCTACAGACTTCCTATAGAAGCTCACGAAAGCGGTTTTTTGAGATCCGATCACTGTGAAACTTTCTGGAAGGGTGTTAGGGACCCCTTAGGCCCTCTTCTCACCTTCCCAACTTCCTGCAAGCATTTCCTTTCACCAATCAAACTCTGCACAATCAAAACAGTTAAAGCACATGCATAATAATTCTGCCAACTTCCTCAAAAATACAAAAAGATGTTTTTTTCCAAATTTTACTGTAGAAGTAG